>JABCKT010000503.1:0-12742 GCA_018858115.1 Tephrocybe rancida | reverse complement strand
CCTGCGGACAAGGGCAGGCGATGGGTGTGGTTCTTAGGATTTGTTGTTGAACGGTGAGTACACATCAGCAGACAAATTATGAGGTGGATCTTGATGGATATCTCGTCAGCTTCACGCTCTGGTGGGAGTCCTTGACTCCTGGGTTTCTAGGCCCTCCACCCCATGTGCTCGTGATACCTGTCCTTATCTTTGTAAACGACCAGAATTCGAACCTCACTTCTTCGAGGTGTCACACACGTTCGTGCACAATCTAGGGGTTGTCACCTCATTTCTTCCCCTACGCGGCCCCCACCAACGTGCTATATATCTATTCCAGTGCATACGCCGCAGGTTCTACGTGCTCGCTATTCTCCGGAATCTCGCAAATTTCAATTACGTCTCCTCAAGTTACTCTGTACGTACATATGTATAAGTGCCCACCCCTCATATTTTAGCCCTGATCAAACTCCTCAGGTGCGGCGCACATGATACCATCAAGCCCAACCCGTCCAAGGAACGCATACTCATGGACATCACCTGCAGCAGGTACCTGCAGAACAATTTCCGAACCATCCACGCTGCGATCGATCGCCAGTCCACCTGTTGCGTCCGCTCATCACGCGCCACACCCTGGCTTTCCGTAAATTTCGTGGATTACATCATAAACGCGAGCGACGGCGTTCCTCCGGCGTTAGCATAAATGTAAGTTCACATGTTCTCTATTACATCGTGGAGCTTAAGCTTGTTCTAGATGCGTTCTTCTCCAGGCAATCTCCAGGTGGCAAACCTTATCTTTCCCACCCTCCCTCACCTTCATCCTTGTCGAATGAGATCTGGGGCAAGCAATAGATCTATATCATCTCGCCACGATGCAGAACTTTGGTGTCTGGTGCACTCTTCATTGGGTGATCATCGCTCATGGCTCCAGACCATGATATCAGACTCAAATGTCCAGGTGAGGTTAACACGCTCAGGCCCGGTTAGTTTCCGTACTGCGTGCTCATCGTTCTCGCAGGATTAACTCCACACCATAACCGTCTCCCATCCAATACGCTACCTCAAGTTCGGACGCATCGCAGTCACTCGTCCCCAATCAACACACGGCCTCCCCGGCTCCGGCTTACCCACCACGAAGTCGGAGCCGGCTAGCTGGTGAACGTACGATCAGGCGCTAGTGTGGATGGATGGATGGAGGGTGGACGTTCCCTGTGTTCTCTAGATGGTATGAGCTCCTTCGATGGCGTGCTCGATTTTAGCTCATGCTTCCTTTTTTTTCAGCTACTTAACCCCATTCCTGGCGCTTCACATTCCGGAAGTCGGGTGCTGTACCGGCGGGCGGGGCCCCGGTTCTGCAAAGTGCAGACTGGTTGAGGAAGCGGCATCGGTATCCCGGCGTGGACTAGGGAGTTCTCGTCTTCTCGACGTCATCTAGACTTTTTTCGGCCCCAATCGCATTGTGTATGTGAGCTCCAAACCAAGACCGTGTTATTAGGATTGGATGGCGAGGCGACATAAGAACTTTCTCTATAGTAATAAGAGTATAACAATCCCCCTGGTGGTAGTAAAAATCAAACGTGGAAGACGATGATCGGAGTTCGGATCACCTCCGAGTCTTTCGTCACTGCAACGGACACTCGATTCCGTTTCCAGATCGCTCTATTGTCAATCCTGGCTCGAAAATGTATGATTCGGCAGGAATCTGGTGCTCTAATAACGCTGTGTTGCTGTTCTAATGTGTTCAACTCCGGCCGGTGTTAGTGGCTTAGATATACGCGACCCGGGTGTCACCATCCAACCTAGCACGACGACCACTTCCACTTCAACAACACTCTTACGACGCCCATATTATCTACGTCCACTAGTACAAGTTCTCACTCCCCGACCACTCGGAAACGATCCGAGCGTTCCTGGCGAAAGGCTACCCTCAAAGTCCAGCCCCAGCCTGCATCAACTCCCGTTCCCGTTCCAGTATCCTCCCCAAGCCCAAACCCTGCTTCCCCTGCTCCTACAGCGCTTGTCTCTCCAACCACTTCCCCACGAAAACCCGTCCAACATCCTCTTAAACCTAATCGTCAATGAAGCCTGCATAACCCACTTCGCGCGCACCACGCTTTGGGCGCGCTCACACACATGGTCGCGTCTCGGGTCCAGCAACCTCAAGGTCATAGTGCAGCTGCCCGCGATAGACTAGGACAAATAAAGGGCGGATCAGAGGGCAGAGGACGTGTTGGCGCGGAGCATCGTGGCGGCGAGGATGATGGTTAATGTGGCGGAGGTGCTGCCCGTGCCGTATGTTGAGGCTGCCGCGGGGTTGGTGTTGGCGCTTTTGGAGCCGTGGCAGGTGAAATTTTTACTTTGTTGAGATCGTGGCAAGGAGCTAACGGGTGAATGTGTATTTGTAGCTCGTGAGGAAGAACTTCGCGGACTACAAGGAGATCGTATAAACGACCCAGGAGCGCGCGGTCCTTCTGCGTGCCTGCCCGCAACCTGGAGGCTACGAGAAACACTTGACGTGCGTGTAATCATCAAGTTCTTACTCCTCATTCCATGAAAGAAAAAAAGCTATTCTGACGACCTTGATACACACGCAGAGCACTCATGACAATGCTCGACACCCTCCACAGTACAATGAAGACCCCCTCCTTCCTCTTACAAATCGGGAAGCACTACAGCATCGGCTGGACCTTACTCCAAATGAAAGGGGAACTGACGAATCTGCAGATGCTCAATATGGTACGTTTCCCGTACTCCCTTTTCCCTCTTCAGAATTTTTACTGGGTCGGAATTCGGGCGAAGGTAGGCCACCTCTAATTTATCAAATACGGCGCACACGATCAAAAAGCTCATAGAGGCCCAAGGGAAACCCAACAGTCCCCAGATGCCTCTATCCATCTGGGAGCTTGAAGAAGTACGTTTGTTCCTCCACCTTCCCCCCCCCCAATCTCACCAACACTTGTCACTATGCAGTACCGCACCATAATCCTAGGCGAGACCCAACCACAGCGCTAGGTCCCCGACGCCCTATGGACACCCGCACCAGACTCGGACGTCGATATACACATACAAAATGCGACGGTGGTTGTAGATGGACGGACTATGATGATTAGGTATTATGAAAGTGGGGAGGGGCTGAAGGTGTGCGTTTCTGCACTTGCACGCTATCGTTCGATATGCTGATGAATTGCGCACGTAGAGGATGGATGTGGATTTGGAGGTGATGAGGAAAATCCGGTATGTACCTGCAACTTACCCCTCGTGGCTTTGATAAGTAACGAGAGCTGATGGGGCGTAGGGGCGCGCATGTCTAACAGCTCTTTGGTAATTGCGCTGCGGCAGGATGTACTTCAACCGCACCCCTTCCACCTCGAAAGCTACGCAAACGAGTACGGGAAGCTCGTTCTCTCCCTCGTAAGTCATCGTCACCCTGCTACTAGTACAGCATCACTCATCAACGATCCCGAATGTTACTAGCAAACCGCCGACCCCTCGACGCCCCGCCCGAAATTTGTGAGAAGACAAGGGTTCGAATTCAATACACACACGCGCGAATGGACGGACGACGCCATACTCGCACAGATGCTCGACCCCTTCGGGTCCCCTGAGCACCCTACCGGTTCATCGAGGAAACATGCGCTGAAGGCGTTCTATGCTGCCGTGCTGCTGCAGGGGCACGTGGTGATATCGGGGAAAGGCGAGAGGGAGGGTACAGTGGCCGAGAGCCGCTACATATGATATGAGGGAGAGGGAGGGAGCTATTAGGTGGGATGTTGGGGACGGGAATATGTGGGAGGATGGGAGGGGTTCTAGGAGATGAGCACTAAGAGCTTTTTTTGTGGGACTGCGTTTGTTCATTGGTGAGACAAGATCACAATTTGGAGGAAACAAGCGACACAGGTGGTCAGTGGTGGTGTGGTGATAGGAGGGGCCAATACCGCCGCCTCGTCGCACTCTGTTTCTGGTGCCTCGCCCCCGACCACATCCGTTCCTCCGCCCGTCCCGGGAAGCAGTAATGGCCCATCTTCCTCCACTATTAATTCGAGTTCGACGCCTCCATCGTCACCCGCTACTTTTCTCGCCAAGCCTCGACATATCAACATCAGACGCGGATAAACTGATACCGGGCACGATATCCATCTCACTGGCGGGCCTCACGCCTCTCAGTCCGTTGTATCTCGCCCAGGCCACTTCGCTTCGAAAGCGAATACTCGACGATCTAGACTCGACTTCAACACTATTTATGCGTACGTCGTGTCGTTTAGTCCAGACTATAACTATCACTGACGTGAAATTTGCAGTTCCGGACGTCAAGTGCCGATTCGCCTACCAACCTTCATTTACCCCTAATCCTCTAGATCCACTCCCCGACATCGACATCGACAAAGCCTACCTCTACGTCGAACACCTAACACTATCGAAATGTGCCCCCGTGTCAACGCCCAAGTGTTTCTGGTCCAAGAACTCGGATCCGATGCCGATGGGTGAATCCGAGATGCGCATGTTAGGGCTGGAGGTATTAAATATCGAGTTGTCTGGCTAGAGGGCATATGCTGGACGGCGACACAGCTTCGGGGGTCGATGAGTATCACAAGCTTTTCGGGTATGGGCTTGGAGGGGATGAGGTTGTGAAGTATGTGTGGGGCGTGTTCCTGGGTTCGTTTCAGGTAGCTAGAGCGTTGGCGTGCTTTTGTTCGTGATGCACAGTACAGGATAATATAGTACGCTATGGGTGATTAATTGGTTTCTCGACACTGCACAGTGCCGCTAAGTTCCCGTTACTTAACTTTTCAACTAAGCACGTATGCACAGCCAAACCCAGTCGCCTCGTGTTTGTAGAAATCACTCTACCAGGATCTATACGAGTTGACAGGATGAAGGTACCTTGTACTCATTATCATCTTTTGTTCTTTTCGATTACTGTATTTCGGCAGCTATATTTGACGGTATTGGACGGTACTATTCCGCACATAAATTGATTTTAGACACCCTTGTGTCATCGTAGCTTGTCGCATAGCTTGTCTATCTGGATGGGAATAATTGACCATCGATCCCCGAACCTCACGGGCCAAGGCTCACTCTTCCCTTCCTCAAAGCGACGTGATATTCCACGATAGAGGGTTGATCTTCCTTCACCAGACGGCATGCAGAGCATTGCGGTCTAGAGCGATGGTCGAGGGAGCGATTGGTCTTGATGAAATCATCAAAGGGGAGCAGGTAGGCCCGGGCCAAGCAGTCCAGCTCTGCAATCCGGGCGCAGGGCAATCGCGAGCGTTGTCGTGCTGCTCACACCCTATGCCATAATGTATGGGTTGTCTGGGTCCACAGGGAAATTGAGAAGCCTGCTAATGAGGAGACTCTAAGAGGACCGAATGGTGGGCGTAGTCTTTCAGTTTCTTCCGGTCCGGCTCTGGGGAAGAAATAGTTAGGTTAGCGCGACGAGGGCAGTAGAAATGAAACCTCGACGCACGAGCTTCTCGTTTATAATTGTAAGAAATCTTTATGCTAGAGCGACCTGGAGGACCGTGAACGTGGACCGTGGCGAGTTCGGAAAGATGAATCATCAGCCGGAGAGGGACACGGCTTGACGCATGCATTCGTGACGAGGGTCGTACGAGGAACGTTTTACAGGCGGGTCGAAGGCGATGGGGAGCTTGCAGTCAAAGCATGCGATGCAGGCAATTCGGTGGGTGTGGAGGCGGGGGGACGCGAGACCGTGCCAACTGAAAAAGTCTAGTGATGATGTTGAATATATCATCTTGGGGCATGGAGGGGTACACGATGTTGGCGCTCGGTGGAAGACGTGGGTTCGCAGACGTATTGTAAATAAGTATCTCAATCTATGAAAACAATGAATGAGTGAGCTACGCCAGAGGCGCCATGAAGACGAATGCACATACCATAATCCCTCATCTCGTCTCAGCGTCGCGGTCTTCAGATATCAAATATAGCGTTCTCGTATCTGTGGAAAAAGTCGAGCAAAAGTCGATGAAAGTGGTGGTTATTATCAAACAGCTTCGCACTCCGCATCGACTCCGTGTTGACGAGATCTGCTCTTCTCACCATACCAATTTATTTCAAAAATCGTTTATTGCTGTTCGACCATTCTATTTGTCTACGTGAGGTACCCCAGCCGTGTCCTCCCCAAACTAATCTTGCCCTCGACGACCTGGAACGAGGAGCAATGACTATTAGCAGAAGTCGATAGTCCCGGTGTTGAGCTGACCTTCGCCCGTTTGCATGTCTCCTAACTTCTCCTTTTCTTCGCATCCATAGAGGCCAAATCATCGCAAGATCGGTACCAGTCGCAGGTCGGAGCGACTCTTGGAGGACGAGGTGCCGTGGGCATGGCTTGGGAACGTCATCGGAGAGCTATCGACTTGTAAAGCAGACAGTCCCGTCAAACATGTCATGACACTGGCTGGACGAAAGGTTAGGGCGGGAGGGTGAGCGGGAGTGTTCTCAGGGAACTCGAGTCCAATGAGGGCGTAGAAGCACGTGACACCCGCAATGCGAAATATTCAACTGCCGAGTGACAAGGGCCGTAGAGGTCAGGAAGGATGTGCGTGGTATGTGCGTCATGGGAGATCGGGGCGTAGCGTCGAGCACTCCGAAACTTCGTGTTAGCGGTTATCCGAGTCTGAAGTGATATAGAGGACCGCTCATTGCTGGGAGCCCTTTGACGCGCATCGGATTAGGATCACGTGTGTGTGGGGAGTGTACGACGGCGATTGCAATGATATATCGTGGTAAGTTTAGGAAAGCTCGGTATGGTGGGCAGGACTGGAGCGGTATCCTCGCTATATGTAGACGATCCCGTGCGTGAGGAACAGATTGACGGCCACATTCGTGCCCTGAGAACTCCGCATCCTGGCAAAAATTGGACGGAGAATGTCGAGCACCTGCTAGCCTGGGATATAGCTGCAAGATCGCATTTGGGCACGCCGACAAGGATAAAGGGGGATGGGTGAGACTTCAGGGAAGAGCCTCCGATCAAGTCTCTTCCTTCCCACTTGGAGCTCCACAGCTGACCATCGAGGACGTGTATATATCCGTTTGAATTACGTCTTCAATGGCAATGGGTGGTGCTCCGCTCGGCATTCCACCAGCACCGTCCATATGTATAGGGTGCCTCATCTATTGCTTGAGGATGGTTGGTGCTAGGGTGTCGAAGAGCGACTTCGGTTTGGTTGTGTTCCACATCATCTAACATGTTTGGTTTGTCGCGCCGCGTCGGCATTCCGGGCGTGCTCCTGGCTTGTGGTGGGTTAGGCCGCTACATCGGGGGCGAACGATGGTCGATGGTCGATATAAGTGACGGGATCGTGCTATGACACACCGTTATGGGCAGAGAGGATCAATATGATTTCC
Organism: Tephrocybe rancida; assembly: GCA_018858115.1. Classification (NCBI taxonomy): domain Eukaryota; kingdom Fungi; phylum Basidiomycota; class Agaricomycetes; order Agaricales; family Lyophyllaceae; genus Tephrocybe; species Tephrocybe rancida. The sequence goes on along the minus strand of JABCKT010000503.1, from coordinate 5,398 downwards.
GAGTGAAGGTAGAGCTTCAAGGGCGCATCGAGGGACCTCGCTACAGTGATCTTTTCCATGGGTTCTAACTTGACACCAGCACCGTCTGTATGTGTTGAGCTTCGTCCGCAAGTTGGCATCTCGAACGAATCTTCGAGAGTCGAGCTTGAAAGAGTGTTGACGGGGCAGCGGTGGCTATTGATGCAGCCACGAGGCATTGTGAGGATAGTCGGGGCGAACGAGGGTCGATAGTGTTAGAGCCACTGGGACTGTGGAGTCACGGTGCGAGCGGTACTGGGAGGCGATAATGCTCAGTGGTGAGCGGGTTTAGGAACGCTTAATGGGATTAGCTTTCTGGAGACTCGCGTAGCCACACATACCTCGCCCATCTTGGTCGTTTGTGTATCCCGTGCGATGTCCTTTTGCTAACTCGTGCGAGCCGCTGCGGCTTGAGGCGCTTGCTGGCAAGTTAGCGGGGCGCGGAGTCTTCTACCTCGCGAGCGGTATGATTTTAAAGCTATATAAACCAGCTGCCGGTTAGGAGAAGTGTTTGAGGAAATACGACGATACCTTCTCACCATGTTGAAGTCAGACTGTCTGTTCCTTTCTTGACTCCTTCCTCCGCTCTGGAGCCATTAACCCTCGCTCCGTGTCTCCATGTCATTGAGGGAGGCCTTACATTGTAAGGTACATAGTCGGAAGCAGTATGAGATGCCCGAGTGCCGTTCCATCAAATGTCAAGGCGGATCGTGACGGGACACAGAAATGTTTGACAACATAGAGCGGCCTCCTGGGGCACATGGAAATTCGCAGGGAGAATGTGGTGGAGCGAGATGCGTGAGGTCATGGTGACGGGGTGCCGATAAAAACACGAACCAAGACCACGTAAGCGCGTCCTGTTACAAGGGCTTTTCGTCTCGCGACTCTTCGTCATGACCAGCAATCACCCCATAACTCGCCTTTCCCCAGTCTTCCTCTTGCACTGTTGTCGGCGCGCGAAGCTCTCCCCATAATGGACCCAGGCCATGATACTCGCGGACGGAAACACTAGTACGTTTCACCACGGCACTTTTGAGTACTGGCGACGCGCATCGAGGACACTTTGGGCGTAACGAGTAGTTGAAACGGGTTTGTCGATGCCGAAGGGTATGCACGTATCAGCACCAAGAGCGCCTTGCGTGCGTGAAAAGGCCCGGGGGCACTCCGAGATTCAGTCACAGCGTAGTGACGAGTGTCGTTGTGCTGTACCCCGCACCACGTCATACAAGTGTCTGGGTCCGCAGGGGAATCGAGAAGGCGATCGTGAACAGGGGAATTTGCATGGGCCGAACATCGGACGACGAGTGAGATTGAGGACCCCCCGTCTTTTCGTTCGGGTCACTGCTAGAGAAATACAACTTAGCGTGAGGAAGGCAGCGAAGGCGAAATGTTGACGTATGGATTCTTCATCACCACAATAAAACACCCGGCATGCTCTTCCCCGTGTGCCTGGGTATACTGTTCTCTTTGGTGCGGTGTCCTGGGCAACAAAAAATCCTCCGGCGTCGGATGGAAATGTACATAGAGGAAGTTTTCGTGTTCGGACGGTATCTTTCTCAACGCATGATCCCGCGAGGTGGCTCCATCAACCATCGATAACGACCACAACGGCTTGGGTGCCTCACGGTGATGGGGGATCGACACTCCGTCCTCGAAGGATCGTCTCGGAAAGACTAGGTTCATACCAGGAAGGGCGGGACTACCGAAGGACTGTAGCCCAAGAGCCAGTACCGAGAAGATGTTCGGGTGACGGTTGGAAGAAAGTGCGCAATGCAATAGGCAATACAGGTCATGAAGATTGACGCGGCGGTCGGAGGCATGGCTGACTTGAGTGTTAAATGATTAGTTGGCACAAGGATAAGGTGTCGCAGTTATCCACATACCTTTCCATGCTGCCCCGATGCTCGATCCAAACCCATCTAAAATACACGCCATCAGCGGGGCATCTGGATGTGCCGAGTTGCCTGCATAATTCACTGTAAGGCAATAAACATCTGAAGCAGATATAAGTATCTTACGGGGGGGGGGCAAAAGGCAAGATGTAATCACTACGCTGAGCTTTCAGTCGTGGAAGGTAAGGACGACTGTACAGATTTGGGTCAAAGTTTCAGGAACATCAACAAAATAGCACATACTCGCAGTTAGAGTCTTCGGCCGCACAGTGGCTGCTTCACCTAACTGGCAATCACCCTTTCGCGTCTCGCCTTCAAGCGTCCTTGTATACCCTATGCTCGTTCTCACTGCTAGTCCGCAACTAACAGCGCTCAATCGATCCTTCCCGCGGTGATGTGTATGTCAATGTGAGAGCGAGGACCACGGTCGTGGCGAGGCTGATGCCCAGCGATTTCCAGGAGGCCAGAGGCGAGGCACAAGGAATGTAGGCTCGGGTCCGTTTGTAAAGAGTTGATAATCGGGTGTCTGTGGCTGGAGATGTGTGTTAGAGAGGCAGGGTCGGTTACACGCATGGAAACCCAATGGGGGCCTGGAATGAGGCAATGGGAAGCCTGTAGTTGAAGGCAGTGGAGGACGAAGCACGCGGTGTGATGGGATTGTGGTACTGGAGCCTGGGAACATGAGACGCCAAAAGCAACGGTAATAAATTGTGGATGTGCAGAGAACATGTACACGGAAGTCAAGAACAAATCAGATCCGAATTTTGAATCAGTCTTTGTGTGCCTCGCGTCAAGCTGTGTAAACTCTTCACTCAAGCTATCTTCTTGCGTAAATTCTTGAAACTTTAAAACCAACTACAACTCCTAGAAACATGCGGCCTCCCGCGGATACTAACCTTACCGCACAGCCTGTCCTCGATGGGAAAAAGCTGTCTGTCGGCAAGCGCATCTTCAATCGAGTTAAAGGCTCCAAGTCCACAAAGAGTAGCTCTGCTTCAAGCGCTGCTGCTACTGAATCAATGGAGAATCTGACAGGTAAACGTCCTTCGAGGCGGTTCCATGTTGCATTGAGACTCAACGGGCCTATCCTAGCACCCGATGGAAAGCTATCTGCTGTTAAGCGCCTCCTCGCTCCGATCAAAGGATCCAAATCCACCAAGAGTAGCTCCGCCCAGAACACTCCTGCTACTCAGTCGGTAGAGAATTTAGTCGGTAAATGTACTTCATGGCCATTTCACGTTGACATCCAGACTCACCTTGCCTATCACAGCACTCGGTACAACCGCTGCTCATCTCACGGCTAACATCGGTAAGCATGCCCACCATTTGTTCGTCATTACTTATTGATGGCCTCCAGGTGCTGTTACAGCTACAGCGGCCCCCGAAGCCGGTGTCAGCACTCAAGTTATTACCGGTACGCTTGCTTCATTCTTCACTATTTCTCACCAAGCGCTCACATTCTATAAAGCCGCGGATACCACCACGTCGGCGATGAATGTTGATCAACGCAGCTCCGCGACCCCAGCAGGTACATATGCCTCAACCTCCACCTTTGCTCGCAGGGTGCTCACACGTACACAGCTATGGATCCTATGTCGTCGATCAACATCGATCAACACAGCTCCATGACCACAGCCGGTTTGCATGCCTCATCCTTCACCTTTGCTCGCCGAGCACTCACGCCTGTACAGCTGCGGGTCTTACGTTGGTGATGAACTTTGATCAAAACAGTCCCATGACCCCGGTCGGCATGTATTCCTCATTCCCTCTTGCTTGTCATGCACTCATGCCTATGCAGCCACAGCTCCCACGTCGTCGAATAATGTCGATAAAGGCAGCTCCTCAATTGCTATTCCCAGCCTTGTTGTATCGCAGACTACTCCTGGTAAACGGACATATCTTTTATCTAACGTCACTCATTAACTGTCTGCAGCCATAAATCCTGTATCCATGATGAACACCAACCAATCTGCCCCGCCTGACCCCAATGTTCCTCAGGATCAGAGCAAGTTCAAAGGTCAGCTAGCGTCAGATCTCGCTGTACATGTGCTAACAGTCAATCGTTCTGTAGAAGGCGTGATTGTGGCTTTGGATGGCTGTTTGACAATGTTGAGGGTCGCCAAGGAAGCCTCCGAGTGGAATCCGGTTCTCAAGGCAGCACTTGGGGGCATTGTGGCTGTCATTGATCTGGCAAAGGTATGTCCACTTGAATAGTCAAGGAGACACATGATAGCAAAATAATCATACAGACTGTGAGTGACAACTCACAAGATATGAAAGACACTCTGGTCCATATCCAAGGATTACTGCCTATCCTCAAAACATCTGCGAAACGGCTAGAGGGCCGTAAGGATGGCTTCGGCAAGGGAAACAATCTCTTGGCCTTTGCAATGTATGTCACTCTCACTGTTGCTTCATATGCTTTGTATGCTCATGCTACCTCAGAACGATGCAGACCCAGTTGGGGGAGGTTTGGAAGATGCAATCACATGGTCTTTTCAGGCGTGTGCTTCAGGGGCCAAAGGATGCAGATTCTCTACTGGATGTCTGCAAGAAGATTAGTGAAGCTCTTGAGCAGTTCAAAGTGAGTCCATCCCCTATGTCATCACTGACCTAGCCCTAACAAGTAACTATAGGTTGCTTTCTTAGTGGCAATTGAGCATGACACAAGCACAACCCGTCAGGTAATTTTTTTGTTCAATGACATGACAACTACTTACCTTGAATTAGAGAGCTGAGTTGCACAAGTTACAGACTTCCCCAACAGCAGCACATACAGCACATATTGAGTCAGACACTATTGATAGGAGGACATGTACCCTGGGTACCAGACTTGGTGTTCTTAAGGGTATTCTATCTTGGCTACAGCAGCCAGATGGGGAACCTGTCTACTGGCTTACAGGCCCAGCAGGTATAGGAAAGACTACTATTGCAAAGACCATTTGTGAGCTTGTTGATGACAGGTACAATGGTGGAGATGCCATCTGGTCTATGCACCTTAGCAATATCTTGAGGTTGCCTTTAGTATCCTTTTTTTGCTCTCGCCAGCTTGATAGTCAAGCTGGTGGCTTGCTTGTATCTACTCTTTGCAGGCAGCTTTGTGATCACTCTTCTTCATATGCAGCTTGCTTAGCAGAGGCTCTTGAACAGGATTCAAGGCTGGCTCATGCCACCTTGGAAATGCAATTGATGCAGATGCTCATACAGCCCTGGGAGGCTAGTGCCCCTGACCGTGTGGGCCTTCCACCTTTGATCATTGTGGTTGATGCTCTGGATGAGAACCGAAGTGGTTCTGAATTTTTGCAACATCTGCTTCAAGCAGTTGCAGCTACACAGCTGAGAGGTTTGAAATTTTTTGTGACAAGCAGGGAAGATGAAAAGATATCCAGGCTTTGTAATACTCTCCCTCAGGGAACAGTTCTTCACTTGCAGGATATTCAAAAGCAGATTGTTCAGGATGACATTGGCTTGTATCTAACACAGAGCCT
>JABCKT010000502.1:0-12764 GCA_018858115.1 Tephrocybe rancida | reverse complement strand
ATTTCAGAGCCCCTATATATATCCTGAGCCAAGATAACCCTAACCAAACCAAGACCTAACAGTGTGGCTGTGCTGTGTGCAAACAACCCTAATTGGCACCTTTGTCCCAGAGGTGATATTGCCTGAGCATGCACATTTATATAATGACAGTGGCAGAGGCCATAATATGGTGATACCAACACCTGATGTGTCCATATAAGGCCTTCATCAATGATTGTTGTTGTTTGCTGTGGTAACCATTTATAGAAAGTAGTACACAATGTACCTACATTATAATGCAGAACAGAGGTGGTATATAGTTGGTGTGCCCACATTATGATTTAGTCACAGGGCAATATATGTGAGAGAGCCCACATTATAATGTGAGGTACATCATAATGTGGGGTAGTGCTAATATAGTGGGTATGTACCCACATTATGATTTAGTCAAGGGCCTTAAAATTTAAAGGCTACATTATAACATAAAAAACTAAAATTTCCTACCCACATTATAATTCAATTACAAGGACTTATAAGTATACTACATACACTACCCCCCACGCTGCAAGTCTCCTGTTCGTATTCTCGTAGACCCGCACCCATTGAAGGGCGGCATGGTCCATGATGAGGATCACGATATCCCCTTCTATAAAAGGTTGGAACTTGACTAGCGCTTCTTTAGCTCCCAAAGCTTCTCGTTCTGTGGTGCTATAATTCTGTTCTGCTTGATGCAGAGTCCTGCTCCAATAGGCAATAACACATTCTACATGGACTATAGTCAAATCCAGTGAGTCACCCCACATATCTTCCAGCGTTCCTCATTCTGTAACATCCTTGGCCAAGGAGGGAAACAGGGAGGGGACAGGTGCTTGTGCTGCATGAGCTTTGGCTAGCCAATCATAGGCAGGAGTGCCCTTGAGATCCCCTACTTCAATGGTTTGTACTTGCTGGAGGCTGGCCCCAATAGCATAATTGGACGTGTCTGTATATACTCAATATGGTTGTCCTTGAATGGGGTGTCCTAAAACTGGAGCGGCCGCTAACACATTCTTCACTTGTTGGAAAGCAATCTCATGCTCCGCTTGCCAGGTCCATTGCACACCTTTTTGAAGTAGCGCGAAGAGTGGTGATGCTATGAAGGAATAGAAGGGAATGTACTGCGAAAAATAAACCACCATTCCTAAAAATTTCTGTAGCTGTGATGCAGAGGTTGGGTGCTCAAGCTCAAGGATAGCATCTACTTTCTCCTTGTGCGTGGAAAGTCCCAGTCATGAAACTTTCTGTCCTAGTAATAAGATAGACGAGAATCCTATGAAGCATTTAGGCAGAGACAAGGTGATTCCCGTGGCCACTATTGCTCCAAGAACTTTGTCAAGATGTATGAGGTGGTCATCCCAAGATTTAGAAAATACGACTATGTCATCTATGTAAACCAAGGTGAATAGCCATAAAAATGGAGCTAGGACACCCTGCATGACTCGCTGGAATATAGAGGGGCTGTTTCTGAGACCAAAAGGCATTTGTTTGAATTGCCATAGACCTAAGTGACTTCGGAACACCGCCTTTTCTTTATCATCCTCGTCCATTTCTAGTTGGGTGAACCCTGCCAAGGCATTGAATGAAGATAAGACTTGTGATCCCAAAAGGGCTTGAATGATTTCAGATTGTCAAGGGATGGGAAATTCATCTGGGATGGTTTTAGCATTAAGTTTACAGTAGTCGACCACAAGGCAAGGTTTTCCATTCCTGTATACCAGTGGTCTACGCAGGGAAACCCCCATGGGCTTACAGACAGTTCTATGACTCCTGCTTCAAACCACGCTTTCATTTGTTTATCTATGACTTCCCGTTTTGCAGGTGATGCTCCATACATAGGTACTGAGATGGGTTGCACTCCAGGCTGCAGCAGTATGCTAACCTTTGCAGCCACTTGTCCCAAATGTCCCCCCGCGCCAAAGGCAGCAGAATTTTGACGCAGAACTTCAACCAGGTGTGGTTGTACGTCATCTGGAATGTCTGGTCCTAGGGTAACTAAATCCTCCACGTCGCCCTCCAGCGATTCTTCTGGTGTCACTGTAGTCTTGGGACCCCAGTTCTCATCATTCAGCAAGCGGTCTTCCTCCAATGGAGGGTCCTGCACTATTCCGTTGACAAGATCCTGGGCTTGCAGGGATCCTTCTATCACAGTTTGGAGCGCTTCTGCTGATGCCGCGTACTTGAATAGGTCCTTGTCCTTGGGTTTGTTGCAAGTTGACGCAGGGTCCACAAGATACCCGACTACTTCACCCTTCCTTATGAACCATGGTCATGGATTCGGGTTTGTGATAGGTATGTATGGAGAGGAAGAATTTATGAAGGTGGTAGGTGCGGCCATAACAGTAGCATCTTCAAGTCCAATGATAACCTTCTCCACCAACCAATGTTCTTGATCACCGAACGGGGCGCTGACTCGTACAATGTGTACTGACAAAGCTCGTAACAACATGTCTTCCTCAGCAACGACCGGAGGGGGACCATTATCCAGGCAAGATTTAGCTTTTTCATGCCATACAGCCCAGCGTCGAATGAAAGAATGTGCTGTGTGAGCCTTCCGTATCTCAAAGCCCAGATCTACGGCTTGAGCTGAAGAAGCTGGTATAACCCTGCTCATTCTTCCCACCCGAACCTCGCAGTGACCTGAAGAGAATCACATAACTCCTAGCTCTTATGTGGTTTGGAAGTCTTCTCCCAGGAGCAGAGGGACTCGCATATCCCTGACTATGTATGCTTCTAGTTCAAAGCTGATGAACTTGCTGTCAGTTGTAGCTGTGTACATAGGAATCTTTATATATCCTAAAACCTTGGCATGCCCTGTTAAATGATAGAGCTTCATGTGAATGCCTTCCTTGATAGCAGGAGTGTCAGCAAGTTCCTTCCAATAATCTTCAGACATTAATGTGATATCCGCACCAGAGTCTAGCCTGCCTTGAATAGGCTGGGCATCCAATGATCCCACAAGAGCTCTAAGGTGCAAGGCTCGAGTACCTAGGGAACTGTAACCGTCCGGCAGAGACCATCCTTTGATTGCAGTTATCACTTCTGCTATCTTGCTCGTCAAGGGACATCCTTTGTCCTTATCTTCTTCATCAGCATTTGCAGTGGTTTTACCCGCACTCGCGGCTGGTGGGGGTCCTTCAAAGCCATTGGTCCTGACTTTCATTTGACACTGACGTCGGGAAAGAATCAAAGAGGATACAAGAGCCTCCTTTCCTTTCTTCTTCCTCTTTGCCTCTAGCGTTTTGCAGCGCCAAGAGTTGTGATTGTCTACGTAGATGCTGCAGGCGTGTAGAGCGAAAGCACCCGTAGCCTGCACATCCATGGTGTAGACTTCCTTAATCAGATCCTCCTTGTCAAAATCAACTGGAAGATCAAGGGTTTTGCTTATTTCATTCGCACTTTCCATCAGCTCTGGTTCATAAACAGAAGAAGCTTTAGATTCAGCTAGCATAGCTATATACTCCTGGTCCCACTCTTGGTGTTGTTCCTCCGTCAACTTGGATGTTACTAGATTGGCATTACGGAGCGAATCCCACTTCTCGTAATGAGGGCAATCTCGAGCGAAGTGCCTGGGGCTGGTGCAGATGTAGCATTCACCATTGGGTGCTTTTAAGCTTGATATGTTGTCTCGCCAAACAAAGGTGTAGCCATTGGCTGTTTTACCTGCTGGCCAAGGAGGACAGTTTTTTGCAGCAGAACTACCCGTTCCACACACCCCTCCCCCGACGACATGTGCTTCATGTTCATCCGAATCCAAATTCTCTTCTTGTTCCTCTTCTCCTTCTTCATCGGATCCTTCAACTGCGTGCACTGTATGCGCTCGAGAACAATTACAAAATCCTCCGTTAGCTCGAGCTTGAGATTGGTTATTGGTTGAGAAGGAATTCTTGAATTTTTCCTTGCGATGTGAAGCTTCCATCATTTCCCAAAGGCTAACAAGGGAAGCTCCTAGACGCGATGCCTTGGATTGCAGTTCCAAAATATCTGAGCAGTCTACACTGTTGAGGTGAGACGTCCATTCGACAGGTATGAGGAGCAGTATGCAGTGGACCATCACAGGTCTATCTTCATCTTCTGAATATAGATAGACATGGGACTTGATTCTCCACTGTAGATAGTCCACAGGCATTTCTTGCAAGAATCCACTTTGTCAGAAAGTCATTCTCTTGAATTCAGTGGTGCAATTCTTTATCCATTCAGTGTTCATGAAGTAGTGTCGGATAGCAAGAAGCATCACATCCCAGTTAGCAGAGAGAGCGTCCTTAGTGTCCATGGAGAGAGCATCCCACCAGTTAGCGGCCCTTCCAGACCACTTCTGAGGAGCCACTCAAGCAAGAGCTTCTCATACTTTAGGTCCCATCCAAGCAACCTTGTGCGTCTCCCCTAAGTATTGGATAAGGGTCTTGTCCATCCCATCCCACGTCGGCAAGGTGCTGGTGTTGATTTTGCGGTTAAGGGTCCATTCTTCAACATATGGTACCCCATCTCTGTAGGCTGCAGCATCTTGTGCTGTGCCAGGGTTTCTGCCTTCTCTGCCCCCGCCCACATCTCCCCCACCTCTGCTGCCCTGATTCCATGGTTGAATCGGCAACATTCCTTGGGGCAGTCCATGATTATTGAGGTTCCCTTGGTTTCCTGGGCCACCTCCACCTCCTCCACCGCCACCTCTGTTATCATCGTCACCTCCTCCATCTCCTCCTCCTTGTCTATAATTATTTCTCAAACCTTGACTCCCCTCCAAATGGTTCAAAGGTGGGGCTGCTGGAGGAGGAGGCAGTCCGCCTGCTCCTTGGTCTTCGTGAGGCTGTCGTAGATGAGGAGGGGCATCCTTCTTCATGCCAAGCCGATTTTCTTGTGCTGGCATTCTGGGGTTTGCAGCAGGGACAAGTTCCGTGCAATCTCCTGTACTCGAAGCGGTGGTGTTTCAATTAGTCTTGAACGGAGCAGTAATGATTTGCGAGAAGTGCATCCATGATGGCCCCCCAGTGTCTTTAACCTTCAAAGGGGTTTCATATTGGAGTCCTAAGGCAGAGGCTTCTGGTAGTTTGCCTATTCCTGGTATAGTTGAAATGGGATGAGTCCGAGTAATAGCCGACAGTCCCCTTGAAACTTGTGGAGAGACAAACTGTAAGGTTCGTTCCCCGTTCTTGGATCCCGCACCTACAGCAGCAGATTCAGAAGGGACAGGGCCCAATGTTGCAGGAGGCGGGACGGATCGGGAAGACGTAACATGCGGATGGTGGGAACTGTAATCTGAATCGGCGTGAGGATAACCTACATTAGACATATGGAGGCGGTCGATAAGGTTGTCAGCCATGCTGTGTAAGTTTTCTGGAATCAGTTTGGCGTAAGCAGGTTGCACTGTGAGTTTAGCTAATTTGGTTCGAGGGGTGAAAATGGTGAAATTTGATCTAACATTACTGTTAGTGGAGTCGAAGGAAGCCACAGATTCCATGTCCAGAGTGTTCAAATATGTGCAGCATATAGCGTTGAAGTAGGTTTTCATGTGGTTGGAGGCGAGAGAGAGCCTCTTTCCCAAGAAAATGTAGGTGATAATGACTTCTCCCACAACCTCACTCTTACCCATAAGCTTTAAATTCCAATATCCTGGGTCGAGTTGGTACGCATGGGTCTTCTTTCCTTTCACAAACCTATTCATTGTTTCAAGGATTTGAGTTACGGCAAGAAGGATTTGTCCGGTTTCATGCAGAACTTGAGGGCTCGCCATGTAAAACAGAGTAGCCTCTTCACTGCTAGCACTGGCATTGTAGTAATAGGTTTGTAGTTGACTTTCCAAAGGCGGGTATTTCTGCATATCTTCGATGGCTTCCGGTAACAAAGCCCACAGCAACGCCAAATGAGGGTGAGTCCATCATATGATTGCATCCTTAGTTCAATGGACTCCTCACTCATTTTGCCTGGGAGAACTCCATCAATCGCTCCGTACACTATTAAGGGATCGTAGTTGACGAGGGGATCAAACGGAGCATGATATCTGGCCACCAACACACTCAAGGGTTCATCCGGAATATCCATACCTTCCAGTAAATATAGGCCTTCCAGTATGTCTGGTCCTTCGGTCCTCATTTCCACCTCCTTCCTTTTTCCTTTGTCCGGAGGAGCAGAGTTTGTAAATAATGAAGTGTCGTTACCACGAGGGGCTCTAGAGATCAATGAATATTGAGAAGGACTGAAAACTGGGATTGGACTGTCTAGTCCTTCAATGTGTCTCAGCAGCGGTTGTAGTGGAGTTTGTTGCCCGAAGGGGCAGGAGTCAGGTCACTCTTCATCCAAAATCTCTTTGAAAGAGGCTCTTTGACTACTTTTGAAGGGAGCCGCGCCGTTGGCAGCAGCAAATTTAGCGTGGTTTCCTGTCGTTCTAGTTGTCTTGAAGTCCGTGCCTTGGGCTGTGGTTGCGACCACGCTGAAACCAGTAGTGCGAGGAGTTGAATAATTGGAAGTTGGCAGTTTGATTTGAGTATGGGAAGTGTTTCCCAATCCTGAAGTAGCTGGTACGTCTCCATCGTTAATGGTAGTAGTCTGAGAAGATCCTCAGGCATGAGTAACTGCAGGAGTGAACATGCTAGAATGTCAATAAGTGCCTAAGGGAAGCGGTTTTGGAGCCATAGGTCCCGAGGGCGTGGAGTTCTCACTCATGAAGTGGAAGTTCAAGTCTGGGTAAACAAGGAGTTTTAGTTTTTTGTTCGGTTGACTTCAGAGTCCGCCTCTTCACTGGCGTTCTTGCCACAGGGTCGTTACGCAGCATCGAATTTGCAATTCTGCAGGGTCAAGGTATAGCTGGTAGGGAGAGCAGTAGATTAGTTGATGCCATGTTGGCCTTGGAGCGAGTATTGAAATTGACTTGAAATCAGGCCCAAGGAATTCTAGAATCAAGGACACGCCATAGGCTGCATCCTCAAAAAATGTGGCCTTCTATGCTATAATCTGATAGAAATTTAGTTAAGGAGTGAAACGTGTCATGTGGCTGCATTTCAATCTCTCATAGCACTGGAGTACTCCTTCACACCATTGGTGGAGTCCACAGTACCCCACCATTGTGACGCGTGTAGGGAAATTGGGCTCCTGGCGAAAGGAGTTTGTGCTGTAGGGCGATGCTTGGCGTCGGTCACAATTGTCCTGTACCCTGGATCAGGGGAGGTGTGACACCACTCGGGGCTCAGTTCATCCGGAGAGGAGGGCCGTTACAGGTTGCCCAGCCAGAGTGAGTAAGCGGTGGGCAAAGCCCTGCTCTCAGGCTAACAGTACCAAATTGGTATGAGAGGTTCAATGCATCATTTACAATGATGTAGTGGTTCTGGGTTAAAATGATCTTAATTATGTAATATGCTATACAATACTATTAGTTTACTAGATAAGATAATAGTGATCGCTGGCGAACACATGCTACGTGGGGCCGGTTGGACTACCCAGCATCACATGATAGTTGCCAGCAACTCCATTGGCATCATCAACTTTGATGAGCTCATCATCTGAATGTGCTTCTGTCTCCTTCATGAGTGAAATGCTGACTGAAGCACTGTGCCTTTAAAACATCAACATGGCCAGTCATGAGCTGAAGAAATGATAAGTTAGTGATGTAAAAAAAAAATCAAAAAATCATGTAGATATATGTGTACATCATGATGACACTTGAAGACTGTGCTCAAACAGTTAGCCTTCACCATAGCCCCTGGAAACTTTGCCTCTGCTTTGGCATGGTTATACATGTACAACAATACATAACTCCAGTAGAGCTTTCACATGGCTTGTTCCTTGTGAATAACTCCAAGATTAATGCCCAGGTGAGAATAGCCTTGACCAACAGCAACACATTGAAATGTGTTTAAAGCAAGGTCCTCATGAAGAAGATTATACATCAACTCAGGATCTTTGCTCAAGACATCAGGTGCCCAACGCAGCAGGCCCAGCACTGCCACAGCTTGCATCACAATGATTCAATAGCCCTCTGGAATACGCTCAATGTTTGAAGTGTTTGTGCTGCCATCAGTAAGAGATGCCATGGCCCCAGCCACATGGGCAGGAGCAGCATGAACAGCACCTGAGGCCTTGTCCATGCTCGCCTGTACTGAGCTCTGGATGTGTAAGGGGCTCGAGTACATCTATATGCACAGTGGTTGTGACCAATCGCAACCAGTTGGAGGCAGTCGCAATACTTCATCAAAATCCTAGCAACTGCAACTTGAAGTCAGGTCTTTTGCAGTTGCAGTCCAGTCGGGTTGCAGTCTTTTCCAGTTGCTGCAACCCGACCTTCAAACACTAGTCATTCTATCAGTTAGGACAGGTTTTCCATTGATAAAATGATCAATCTGAGCTAGCAAGTTCCTAAAATGGATAAGAATTGAATGAGATATACTTAAAACAATAGAAACCCTTGGTTAACACATAACTCAGTCATTATTCATCCAATTTGGATGTTCCAGGGCTCAATTTGAAGTGTGAGAACCCTAGTATATTTCCTTATATAGGTATAGCACATGACGCTGACAGCAACCGGTCAAAACCGGTCTTTTGTGGTCCGGTCTTGCAAAATCATGTTCATTAACCATAACTGATAGTCCAGTCTTTTTCCAGTCCGATGGACCGGACCTTCAAACGCTAATCAGGAGAGGTGTATGGTCCTGAGTAGGTAACTCCCACATAAAACAGATATGGTGCACAAAACATGACTGTGATGGGGTCAGAGAAAGCAAGATCATATCAACATTGTATCAACAACACACCTGTCCTTCAGATGTCCTTGGGAATCTCTGCTTTTGTCAAATGCCAATCACTGGGTTTCTTGGGCATGCTGGGCTTCTTCTTTTGCCAATCCATGTCTTGCACTTCTTTTTGGGTGCAGGGCTTGGCTCTGCAGCATCCAGATCCAAGGCCAGATCTGGATCTGTGCACTTTTGTTTGCCTTTTGCAACAGCACTTTCTGAAGAGCTTGTGTGAGGCTGATTTATTGCAGGAGGGGTGAGGATATCCATGGGATGATAATGGTACAAAGGAAAGAATCAAACAATTTTATTAATAACCCTACACACATTGTTTTGGCGCATGTACAGAGTCGCATCAGAACAAAGGAATCTACCTGAATGCCAAGAACATGCAAAAAATGTGATTGCAAAATAGTCTGAAAGTTGATTTTTATTGGTTACACTACATCAAGCCTACAAGTCCAGGCTGCATGAATGTTGCATCAATCAGTACATCAACCGTCACCAAACTGTTGAATAACTGCCTGACAACCAGCACAAGGGTGCATGAAAATCATGTGCCCTTGGCTTTGCCTCCAGTGTTACCTACAGACACCTGCCATGTGTATCATGCAAGGCGCTTACTGAGAATAAATGTGGTAGATGTGTGGTACTGACTGATAGTGATGTCATACATGTGTTAAACATGTGTCTATCAGTCAGCCGTAGTCGCCTGCCTTAGTCAATGTGTCTGGTGAGTAATCCTGCTTACTATACTACTAGATATGATAAGAGTCTGTCTGATAAGATGAGATCACAATTAGAAAAATATAAACCCTGACAGACAGTTTCTCAGTTCAAGGTGAACAACAATTGTGTTGCGTTCCATCATGATATTCAAGCACACTTGCCACTGGCACCAAAGTAGGATATTTACTGGAAACTGCTAGAAGAGAATAATATCCACTTTACTGTTGCAACTTTGTATATCTTGGCCAGCATGTAATGGTCATCAGGAGAGGTGTTTTCAAAGGTTACCAGAGTATCATCAGGGAGATTCTGGTAGAGAATGAAGTTCACATTGAGCTCTCTCCTACCCTCAATTGAGAAGTCTTCCCAAAGTCCAGTCCATAGGACTGAAAGAAGACCAGAACTGGACCAGACTGGACTGGAAAAGACTGGACCACTGGTTGTGGTTGTTCATTTTTGAGAATGGAAGACTGAGTGAGACCAGACTGAAAACACTGGTTTTGGACCAGTTGCAACAGTTATCACATGACACATGCATATGTACACTTGTAGTACTACCCAAAACACTCCCATTCAATCCTAAAACCATGTGAAACAGATAAGTATTGGTTGAGATATGACCAAAACAGTGATTTGAACACTTTTCAGATGTTTTCTTTGTACTGCAGTCATTTCTTACCTGATTTGGATGTTCCAGGGGTTGAAATGATGGTGATCAGAGGTGGTAACACAGTGGGAGGAGGGTAGGCAAAGACCAGTTGTGGACAGCTAATGACTGGTTGAGGACAGGTCTTTGCAAAAACTGATTGTAACTGGTTGCAGTCAAATTTTTCTGATTTTCATTGGTCACAGTCTGGTTTTTTGACCATTTCTGAAGACAGGTAACTGGTCTAGTCATTGGTTACCTAATTTGGAGGCCAAAAACCGGACCTGACTGGACTTTTGAACACTATGTACACATAGATGAGAGGTGGAAATCCTTTGTTTTTCAAATCTGTGCAACCTTTGTGCTACCTTTTACAATGTCTTTCCCACCTATGCAACCAATTTGCAACCATGCACCCATGCAACCATATGATGCAATATCTTGCCAAAAGATGCCCAACTGCATCTCACCTAAGGCATAGCACGAGTCTACTCATGAGTCGACTTGGATCCTTACTCATAAATATTGCAAAACCAAAAGTCATACTCAGATCTGTGGGTATTATACTCATGAGTTCATAAGTACTTGTGAGTACTCATTTTCCACGTGTCATGCAAGTACTTACAAGTATACTCATGAGTATTCAATAAAATATGTACAAGATATTGCAACCAGTACATGAGATGCATTTGTTTAAGGTTCTAATGCTCTTTATACATATGTAATCAGACATATGTGAGTACTAAACTATTCAGAAGGGATTTCTACATCACATATCAAGAAATCATCATCAATTTTGGATATTCTGGTGAGAGTAGGGTGGTGCATACACCATCAGGTGCTTGTCACAAGTACTCACCATCCCAAAGTCAATACTCGGATCCTCATGAGTCTTTTCCCATGAGTGACTCAGATCTGTGAGTCACAATACTCATGGGTATCCCAACAAGTCAACTCATGAGTACTCATGAATTTTAGGGACTCATGCTATGGAGGACTTTACACTCCCCCCCTTATTCCGCTCAAGGTCCACTGGACTCCAGTCAGACTGAGCGGACTCCAGTGGACTCCAAGTGGACTCTGACCAGACTTTCACCCCAGCCAAATCTCAGAATTTGGCTTGTCCAGTCCACCCACCATCCAGGTGGACTCTGTCCAGTTTACTGAAAGTCTACTGGAGTCCACCAGGCAACCCAAGCTCATTATTAATATATATATATAAACATTGCAATTGTCGAGAGTTGAACTCTTGACCACTTGAATATTGATGACAAATGTGTACAATAACTGGCAAGCAATACCGTTACACCAATGGGTCATTGTAGTTGGGCACCTTCAACCGAAACATAGTGTGTTGCTGGCCCACAATTGTGCGAATTTGCCACATAAGCCAGTCAATGATCATTTTGAGTTTGCTCACTATTCTTCTCCACTCCAACCACCACCACCGTTGATGAGTTCCCTACCAGGCTACGCGCCCACCCCACACTCCTCAGCATGCTCAACAACTGTCACGTGACGTACATGACAACTGCCCAGATAGTATCTCCATCCCTGCCATTGATGCGATGCGTCTACAACATGTGACATCGGGCCGGTCGGACCAGGGGTTCCATTCTGGGGCAGATTTGTCTAGACTTTTCATCCCAGGAACTAGCGTCCAACGCGTCTTGACCACCAACGACAACCACTGCCATGTATCATCCTGCAGCTCACCGTAACATGTTGTCTATTTCCCAAAACAACGAAACGTCAATGTGGAACTTTGTAAAGTTCTTTGGCCTACTCTTTGTGGGGTGTCTCGCATTCCTCCTGGCCTTTCGTTATGTCTTTTGTTTGTGGACACAACGTCGCGTTTTTGTCCCTTGGGGCAATACACCAGCTCCACCGGCAAGGACTGCCCGTTGGTATAGGTTGGCGGGAATAGAAGATGTTGGGCCTCGGCCAATCGAACTTAGGGGGAATCCACGGTTCGGGCCAGCACGACAGCCCCTATCACAAGACCTGGACACCGAGGCAGCACAAGAGGACGCATTTAGGGGACGTGTGACATCGCTTACCGGTCCTGTACAACAGCATCGATTGCAAAACCCAGTTGTCGAAGGAAGGGCTGAGCCCAGGAGGCCAGAAGCCGCTAGGGTCCAGGAACATTGATGCTTACATCACTCGATCCAGCCGCTACCCGCTAACATTTCGCCATCGCTGTTGCGTCCGCTAACACCCACACATACGCCACGCCCCAGTTCTCCCTCGATACTCGGAACGCATCCGGAGGGAGCGACCACAGTGCGGGCTGATGTACCCACGCGATACCGTACAGCTGGGCTGATGGACGACATATCGAACTTTCGGTATCCGCCTACGTCCGCTAACGCTTTAGCGCTACCGTTTCCCCCCAACGCCGCTGATGCGTGATCAACTCCATCCGTTTCGCTCTCCACCGCCATCTCCTCGCACGACAGCCTATAGCGGTATTTTGAAGCATATACTCGGGGTACATAGAGACGAACAGCATTGGATCATTTCCAACTACCTTCCACCATTTCCACATATCGCTGCGACATCAAGATCACGTCCGCTAAGGAGTTGGCGCCAAAAACACATATCATTTCCGGTTCCAGTCTTCGTCGAGATGGTGGACGCCACCAGAAAGT
>JABCKT010000501.1:0-12796 GCA_018858115.1 Tephrocybe rancida | reverse complement strand
CACGAAGGGATATAAACATGGGGTGCAGCCCATTTGAACTTTTTACTACACTCTGGTCTGATAGATGATGACCGTGGCACAGAATTGCCCTCGTGCCAGCGTGTTTCAAGGGGAGAGAGACAGAACTTTTCAAGCTTGATAATGCAGTGACTGCAATAGTGGAAGGAGTAGTAAAGCTGGCCTTCGTGGTGGATGTCATATTCCTCAGACCTTGGTGGTTACTTGCCAGAAAGGGAGAACTCATGTTTAAACTGCAATGTCACAGTCACAAATATTGATGAGCATGACATTACAACCTACCAGTGGTCGGGTTTCGGTCCGAGACTGGTATCATGCCAATTGTTGAGTCCCAAGCCAAGTTTCGTATTCGGGCTCAAACGCCCCAAGAGACGAGCCATATTGCAGGTGTGATTAGTGATCTCCACGACGAGGAGGCACACAGGGCAATGGATGACCTGCACTTGGTAAGCATCGTCATGATCTTCACGCTGAGGAACTCATGTCCTGACTTACACCAACTAGCCTGAGGCTTTGTCGACGCGCAACAGGGTGGGAAAACGTGCACTCGAAGACGACATAGGGGAACTAGGTATTGCACAGGAGGGAGCCAGCGCCATCCGAAGCAAGGAATGTACAGGCAACAGCTGCTGCATTGCACACGTCGCAGAGGTTAATGGCCATCAACATCTTCAAGTGGGCACCGAAACAACAAATTCTGTAAGTAATCATCATGACAGTCTTGACTCGGAGCCAGGTGATGATATTTAACCCACCTATTAGCAGTTATTGGATGTTAGTTCCAAATGGCCCTGCTGCGAGTGTAGGCCTTCAGGGGCTCGCAAATCTCACACAGCCTTGCAAAAAGTGAAGCCTGACCTTGTTTCCATGTGCAACGAGACGGACAGTGCATTGGAGATCCATGAATCCTCTGATTCGGAGTCAGATATTGACGGCTCCAATCTCGCATACACCCCACCACGCAATGTTGTCCACGCGCTGATTACAGTTATGTTTGCAAAGCCAAGTGATCCACCAAAGATAAGGTGGACAGCTGTGTCTGAGGCAGAAGTCCAGCAGGAGCTCGCGCTGCGCCCACTCCCACCGTCGAGTGGCACGACCATTGAACTCGATGAACTAGGTGGGTTCCATTTCCCAGCCGTTGGGGTTATTCTGTCAAAAGTTAGAGCCGAAAAACCGTGGGTCAAAACCACCAAACTCAAGACAGCGTTATGCGATGTAGGTATTGCATCCTCGGACCAGATAATTCTGCTGCCAAAGGAAGACCTAGAAGTGATCAGAGGCATGGGTCCAAAGGCTGCGCGTATGGTGCAAAATTATGCAAAGAGAGTAGTGTTCTCTTTGCTTGGTTTCATGGGCAACTATGACAATCCAGAGATAGTCAGTGGCAGCATCGCACAGGTAGTGAAAGGTCCTCACAGCAAGAAAAGAAGAACCTGCTGATTCCTGTTGGGCTCAGCGATGAACCTTGCATGTCTTGTTGATGATGGACTCAGGGTACTCAGTATAATAAATAGAGGAATATATTGTTATCGCATTCTGGCCAACCCTGAATTACCACTTCCTAATACATTGACAGGACACCCAGCAAGTAATTAACTACAGGGCATGCCTGTGTCAATGAATCAAGACAATTTATCTATGGATATGGTAAGTTATCGCACTGTCTTCTGCTGTGTGGGTCCTGGTCAGGAGCCTGAGTTCATTGTGGATAGTTATTCTGATGATGCTTGAGTGGCTTAGAACAGAGGAACCAGCCCTAATGATTAGTGATGCCAGGAAGGAGCTGATGGAGCCCAAGATTAGATATGCAGCCACAAAGGTAACAAACAACCTTGGGACTGGGTACATGTGTCTGCTGAGGTCACTCCAGTACCAAGTTGGATGGAAAGACGAACAAAGATTTGAAATTAGGGTCTAGTACGACATCACTGGAACGAGGACTCGAGTCAGGAGGGAAGGGTGTGAATTGACCCATGTATTTGAATTTGAAGTGCATTTCTGCTGTGATTCAAACAAACCCCTCATCAATTGCATGAGGATGAGGGTTGTGAAATCGGAGATGTTAAGGCGGTCGAGGCCGATGTCCGGTAGAAATCCTTGTCTGTAGTATAAGAGGGCACAGTTTCTGTAGGGTTGGAGCTTGTCGCTGGATGTCACAGAGATATGCCAAGATAGGCCTGCATCGTGTCAAGGAACTGGCAAGTTTGTATGCGCTTAGCCATCACGCAACTACATTTGACATGTCAGCATATCATGCAGGGAAAGAACGACACCAGGAAGGGGCTGTACATCAACAACATGTCCTCCTTGATGATACAATGGAGATGATGCCTGTCCTGAGTGATTGTCATCCAGAATTGGGAGGGCCCTGGGGTATATCAAGATTTCCTCCAGTGACGCGGCAGAAGGCAGTAGAGTTAGAGGTGTCTGAATAATTCATAGAATCAGCTGCTGCTTTAATGGATTGAGGGACCAGCCTTGGACATAGCCTGAACTGCAACCCTTTGTCAGCTTTGTGGCCTCTGACGGGCCTTATGTAGGGGTATGACTTTCTAGCTTTCTAGGAGGGACTGGTGTCAGAAAGGAAAGTCTTTGGGCACATCAGTCAATTCGTTTTGCTAGTGATTGCCACCCACACCTTCGTAGGATCCACACTCTCAGGCTGCACAGTCCATATTGCCTCGGTTCACCCGTGTGGGAACACGCTCATTGTGAGAGGTTTGTATGCCCATCCATCCTGCACAGTGCCACAATGTACCAGACCAATCTGCCAAAGTATAGAGATCCACACGCACCATAAAGCCCTAAATACACCACCTGAAATGATATCAGCGAGAACATGGCTGAACCCATGGCTCATGATGAAATTCTTTGTGTAGCCTCTAAACTCTAGCACCTCGCGCTTGTTCTGACAGATTAGGGCGCTGATGTGAGTCTCTGCAAGGCACAGACCGACGGGCACCTTGGGCGACATCTTCCAGTCAAACTTCTTGGGCGTAGTGTCAAATTTAAATCACCGGTGGGCGACGTGACACGTCCCACCCTTGGGCTTGTATGCAGGGGGGCCAGTAATCTGTGGGAAATAGAGTAGGCATGGAGGGGCTGACGGAGCGTGCGGCGAGGAGCGTGAGATGTCCGTTGCGAAACTGGCAGAGGTGGGTTACTACTCCAGTTTTCTTACTCCGTGTTGATTAATCGGCAGTCCCGTTACTAGTAGCCCAACCCGCTGCTAGAACCATCAGTCAAAATACTGAACACCATCCAACATCAGGATGTAACTTCTCTCCTCATCGTATATATGGCTCATACTCGCCCCATCAGTGCTTTCAATTTGATCTTAGCTGAGCCTATGTAGTTCGCATCTCTCCACCTCCCACCCCCGACTATCACAAGGGCGCACATGCAGAGAGAGCTAATGTTCATCTCAAAGCTTGTATCAGAGTGAGAGAACAGATTGAGTGGGTGGCAACGTTCTGGGGAAAAAAAACACCTAGAGAGAGGAGCGGTCAGCAAGATTAAGAGGGCTGAAAATATGGAAGTGGGAAGGGGGGGATCAAGCATGGAGGCCAAGGGAAAAGCGAGTGATTTGGTACTTGCCAAAAATGCCATTTTGTCAAATTGACCATGACTCGATCCATGACAATTTATGAGACCAGGTTTACAAGGTAGCCAAGTGGCGAGGCCCTCAGAGCCTGATCCAAGAAGAGGAACAAAGGTATCATGATTGTAGCGAGTGGAAGCACCCTCTCTTTTTCCAAGGAACATTGAACTCAGGCTTAGGTGATCTACTGAGACCAACTTGAAGGAGTCCAGTTGTCGGGCTCAGAAAAGTCACTGCAATGTGACATATCAACGTGACAGGAAAGATTTGGCTGAGAACCAAAAAAAAAATTGTATTGAATCTGTTATTCTCATACAATGTCCCAAAGGGAGAATCGAACTCCCAACAGGGTGACGACCTGGCACATTTACCCTATGCACCATACAGCGGTCCTTATATTTCAGTATTAAGCAGTATTTGAGGACAGAACACAACAGAACAGATTTTATTCCGACTTCGATACGTAAGGAAAGTTTTACGGAAAAGTAAAATGGCTTGTATTGATGATCACGTCAAGAATAGGATGGATGGAAATCCAGTTGTGATTTACTAGTACATGGATTATACATATGTATCATGTCCAGAATCTGCTGTGCCTATTTAGTGGGACGGGAAGTCGGAGAAGGTGGTATGACAGTTCGTTCAAGGTAAGTATAAATATTGTACAGTGATTGAGTTGCAGAACCTGAGGAAGATGCTTGCCATCATCCACATTCCACTTAATAAGAGAGGATCAAACCACCCTGCTCATGCGCCTGATTCTCCAAGTCACCATTGATGTCAATGTGCACGAGTTGGCGAGCGAGCGCAAATCCCGAAAAATCATTGTGGCAGTTGTGATATTTATACTGCAGTTCATGCATTGCGAGGTCATGCTCGACCTGAGATTTTGCGACAAGCAGCTGAAGCAGTTCTTCCAAGTTGTCGACAGTCTTATGGTGGACAGAGATTTCTTTCTGGATGGACTCCAAGATGTCGGAATGGCATGGGGCACTAGGAGACTGCGGTTGCAATCCGAATTGTAATAAGTAAGACAATCAAGCTCTGATGGCATGTGAGACTTACCAGGAGATCTACGACAAAGCTCAGCTGTGTCTTTTCCTGTAGCTACTGCTTAGAAAGATCATCAAGATGATGCATAAAAGTCACATATTGCTGGGCAGTGGAGGAGTATTTGTTGGACTGGTGAAATTGGGCAAGATACTGCACAACATCGGGCGATTAGTGTGGGGTTGCATCACAATTGTACAACAGGGACAGACCATGCTCAAATCAACTGACACATCTGGACCTTGTGCACCCCAGAAGGAATGTGTGAAAGGCCCTGCCGCATGATTGTTAACAGGTTCAAAAGTCGGTTCTTCGGACGACTCAGATGTGGGCAAAAGGTCAACAGAAGACAAGGAGAGAATTTTGCTTGTACTTTGAGACATGCTTTGGTGAGGGGGTTGTGGTGGGGTGGCTATGAAGTAGTGCCACGTAAGCCAGTACAGATGCTTTAAAGACGGACCGGACTTCTAAATAAAACATAGCACATGCATCATTGGGATCTATCATCTTATATGGTTCCAGTGGAGGTTGACAGGATGTCTATCTGATGCACTTATGAAATGGTTCTGGACCAGATTTCCCTAGTGAGGTTCACATTGTCCAGATGTGACGACATTAAAGGGCCGCGTTGATGGAACTCGAACGAGTCAACATGTTGCTGGAAGATGATACATTTGATCCATACTTGATATCCAAGTCATTGTCACACACTGTACTTTCCTCCTAGTGCAAGAGGCAAGTGTTGGGCTCATGGGCAGACAGCAGGGGAAAAGATAGATTCCAGGCCAAAAAGGCACCACTTGATGATTTGTCCGTACAAACATGGCAACCATGGGTGCTGGTTTAACGTTTAATACATTTCAGATCATAGATCATCGATCATCATAAATTTTCAAAAAGCTTCAGGGTAGAACCCTGAAAATTTTATAGTAGCTTGATCATTGTCTCACATTCATAATGATCAATGATCATAGGATACTGCCTGATAAGTAATGTGGTAAACACGTTGTGATCTTGCCTGCTGGCAATAGTTGTGTTGCAGTGTTATGATTCGGGGTTGGAAGTTACTTATTTCAGAAGGAGATCATATTTGGGATTGCTGACCAGAGGTGTTTCAAGCAAATACTTCCGCGGCAAGTCTTCATCTAGTCACCACTCACCTGGACAGCAGGTTTAAGTTCAAGCTATAGGTACAGTTATTTACATTGAATTTGGAGCATCAGGCTGCGCATTTTAGATGTTATGCACGCATCAAACATCACCATAACGTAGTTTTGCAAAGCCCCCATTTCTACCTTTGAGCTTCTGTGAAGACCCAAACAACCTTGTGGCAATCAATAAGGCCTTGCATCTTGGGCAGCCTCATTGCAATAAATATATCAACTCTCTATCCATGTTACCTGATGAACCATTGATCCACATTCCTCCCTCTCTCCCTCCCTCCCACCATCCCCTGTACCTATGGCCACACTTCCTGACAGCACACCAAAACATTATTATAGTTGGCCGACTGGGGCCATAATACATGCTGCCTATGACATTTCCTGTGCCACACACGCCCACGCCGCGTGTTATTTCTTTGTGGCGAATCATGCGTGCTTTCTCGGCATCACTTATTCCTTCAATGATACATCCCATTCAGACATCAAGGAACTCACATGGACAAGGTTCTTCAGGGCCAGTGTAATGTCAATTTTGATCATGTAAATGGTTCTGATGCCCAGCCCGTTCTGCCACACTAGGATCCAGACGTTACTCAGCTTTGCAACACTCTACAGACCAAATTTGGGCGCAGAATTGTTGAGACAGGCACCACACTATGGGCAGATTGGTATCCTTGGTTTTCGTTGTGCGTTGATGCCAGCCTCTCAGATCACACAAAACTCATCAAAGATGCACATGATCTCACCGACAAATGGATTGAACACCAGTTGTTAGCTGGCCACCCTTTTGATGGGGTTAATACTGCTTTCTATTCAACCCAGGTCGCAAGCGAGATCGGAAATGGTATTTCTATTTTACTTTCATGACCAACGCATGATGCTAAGGATCTTGGAAGCCCTCCTATTGTTCCTAACAGATGCTTCCGAACCGGTGCAAGGAGTGGTTCCTATGCCACCCAGTCCAGTCCCCTTAGACAGAGTCCATAAACCTCAAGGTATGACCGTGACATGACCCTCTATACTTGTACTAACATCAGCTCAACCCGAACTTATCGTTGTAACAGTCGAGCATACTGCACTCAATATCGATGACGACTTATCCGTCATCCCCCAACTACTGCATCTTCTAACTGACCCTGACTTCCATAACCCCAATGCTGCGAGGAACAGAGAGATCCGAACGAATATGAAGTTTGAGCCCACCGCCCCTGACTTCACCATGCTGCTAATATGTGGGATCCCCAGCAACAAAAATACTGGTGTGCAAACTCACTGCTTGTAGGTTGCCGTATATCATTCTAACTGGCACGATGCTGTTGCTAGGGACCCTATCGGGCTTCACTGCTATTCAAGAAGACAAGAAGTTCGACCGCAAGCACATCGCACATGGCCGACTTTTGCCACACCACCTCCAACCGTTTCACGACCCTAAGGACCCTGAGCTCACCAAACGCGCTGAAAAGGCCGCCAAACATTACAAAAAAAATTTGACATACTCCGGTGCTGACGATTACAAGGATGCAGGCATTGCAGACTTCAACTTGAACAAGATTCTTACCTGCGACTCAGAGGCAGCATTGTCCAGAATTTTTCCACTTCTCCTCTGTCTAGCACACATCTGGTCACTATCATCGGTTCATTCATGCAAAGAAATCAGCCATACAATCTTCCTTGCCGGAAAGAAGCTCCTCCCGAGCGCTTGGGAAGATACACAGACGGCACTGTTCTGTATCAAGATTAGTCCTGACCTGGAACTTGCCCGACAACTTGGTCCTATCAATGTTAATTCAGAGTCCCAGATGCTCGACACAGACATGTTTGCCATCGAGAACTCTGGTGAGTTGCCGATGTTGTGAAATGACAGATGTGTGTTTGACGATTGGCTGCATTACTACCAGTCAAACTTAAACCACTACCACACATCCGAAACTCCACAGGGCTTGGCCCACCGACTGCACCAGAAGGGTGCAAGGGCATTTATATGCTGGGAAGCAAGTTTTACCCATCAGCGTCGTTGATAGCGATGGTAAGTGACTTGGTCTTATTGACATTCACTATCACTTAAGATCTTTACGGTCGGACTAGAATTTACACGCCTTAGACCAATCAAGGAAATGTGCAGTCACATGAGGTGTTCAGATATTCAATCAACATCTGAACCCGGTTCAATGTCAAGTTCTTCAAACTTTTGTCCTTCTTGACTGTAAAGGGTTGGGAAATGTATTTGAGCACGCTTAGTGTCGCCCCAGATTGGCCCCTACCCCAGGTATGTTTACCTGGTCCTGCAAGTTCCGAAATGTTCTAAATTTTATGGCATTCCAGTCACCCGATGAGCCGTGCAAGGACCATGTACTAGGTGGGCTAGCACCTGCCCTCATCTTTCAAAACATTGTCCTGCAAGGGCCTGGCAATGCCCTTGAATCCACCTCTGCGACCACCCTCATTCTGGGGCAATGCTCTCTGTCATTTAATTCGAACATGCTATTTACCGCGATCTCGTTATGCATTGCTGTTGGAATCGTCAACTTCGAAATTGGTGCGGGCCCTCCTACAGTAGAAAGAGGTGGAATCAATCTCAAGGCGATCTTCAAACAGTCCGATCCAATGGCTGAGAAGTTCTGGACCCTTTTGGTTGGGCCAGCAAATGTCTCAGATGAAACTGCAAACATGCACCTGCTCTTACTCAAAGACGCATGGATGACGAGACTTCACAAAGCTGAGCCAGGAGAAGTCAAGCTGACTACACCATGGACCCACCTGGCACTTCCCGAGCTGCTTACCAGGGGGGTTATGAACGAAGGCGCCAAGATCAAACAGCGCATCCATGTATACCACTGCTACGCAAAGAAGTTTGCAACAAATCCGGCCGATCAAATCACCAAAGTTGCGGCTACATTCATCATGCCAAGCACTTCTATGGATGAGCCCATAAAGTATCTGGTGCCGAGAACCTACTTCGACAATGTCCCGAACGCCAACCGTACAGTCACTGTTGACCTCAGAAAACTGCCGGCTCCACTGCCCCGCGTTCCATTGGCTGCAGACCTGCGCCGGCTTCCACGGATTGATGCTGTCCCTTGAGGACTTCATTGGAGCAGTAGTATTACAAATTCACTGGTTGTGGATCCAAATTCATCTATTACTTACATTGTGATTAAACACATACATGTTGAACTTGCCGCCAAATCACTTATCTTGTCCATATCAAAAAGGTGTCACCTGATTTCTTGTATTCGGATCATTGAACTTGCACAGTGACCATCATCTCCCTTTAGTTTATCTCAAAAGTTGGCTGGAAGCCTCCAAAATCATTGAATAGAGGGAAGGACAGAGTGCATACTACACCTGTTACACCCAGAGATAATTGATTGAACAAAAATATGAGTATTGTGGTAGTTGTCGGCTTGATGCACCCAGATGCGGAGGCAGAGATTGCTGGGATTAACAGCAATGGTACAACAAAAATTAACAGAGTAGCTACACATATCCTAGATATAGAGCAAGGTCTCTACAAAATTCAGACCACTGGGGGTTCTGAGCCATTTGACTCAATGAGCAGCACACTGAATCAGATTGCCCTAAGCCCTGATGTAAACACATGTGGTTACACATCTCGGATGCCTGAAAGCCAAAAATGCCCATGCACTACAACAACAGCCGTGGTCACTGCGGAATGCATCGGCAGGCCGTCTCTCCTGAACAAAAGCCATAGTGTCACTGTTCCTGACGACGAACCATGCTTAACAGATGATGCACTCCGCAGGTAATAGGGAGCACTGATACACCAGTCCCTGGCCGGCTGCTGTGCGCGCCAGAACTTTTGCTCCATCGCGTACGGCGAGGTCTACCAGTGTGCCTGATGATGACGAGATTGACAGAAATATGATTGAGTCCCTCATCACACAAGTGCAGGCAGCAGACCGTTGGGTAGATCTGAGGATACAATTGTCATCGAAGGTTGGCAATATCCTAGCCGAAAGGTTTGAGTTAGTTGATGGAAAACAAGTAAAGAAAGTCATTGCGTTCAGGCATTACCTCAGAGTGAAAGTGCCGAAGCACAGAAAGGCTATAACCCACATAGTACTTTTGTGTCACTCCTTAGCGATGGAACGTCTTTGATGGGCGGAAAGACGACGCCTGCCTGTGCCCTGACATTTGAGAATGTGTCAACTATGTAGGGACAGTCTTGAGGATGCCGTCCACGCGCACTAGTATGCTCGCATCCTATGGTGGTAGTAGTCAGAAAAGTGTTTTACCAGGAGATAGATCTCACATTGCCCATGTTCCGCTTCAGCTTCTCTGACCCACTACAGTTGCTGCGTGAACTGCTCGCTGAGAGGACCACGATTGCACTCCTTGCAAAATTTGCATGACACACTGGATACCTTCTACACAGTGCCAATCATAAGACCTGATGAAATAGCACCAGCAGGCAATTAGAAAGATCTAGAATAAATCAATTAATACATAAGAGCATGCACGCCGAAACGAAGAGTTGATGCGTGCACCTGTTGGAGAATCCTGGATGATGGAGAGTGATGTCAAAGTCCAGGAGACTGGCTTTTGACTCCTCCCACTGGGTTTTATCCGCAACGTCCCACATGGAGAGCCGGGGATTCTGCAATAGGTAGCACTGTATCATCCACACTTGTTGCCTGACGTGTGTGTACTGTGGAAAGGTGCAATTCAAACTAGATACGTAATTATAACATCTATGTACTGTAAAGTTTTCCATGGTGAACTGATTGTTCCGATTGCCGTGACTGCAGTGGCAGTGGACCACGTCCTAGTCAGTATAATATACTCCTCCTCCTCCATTCAATGATACCATCACGGTAACATTGGAGGCCCAGGATTGTTACTTGGTCTCACCAAACACACTGCCTCGACTTGGAGACAATAAGCATCTTATCCCACTTCTTGGTCTTGTCCCACTTCTTGGTCTTGTCCCACTTCTTGATCTTGTCCCACTTCTTGATCTTGTCCCACTTCTTGTCCATCCTAGACTCTTGTTCCATCTTAATATTCCATTTTAGCAGGTCTACAAGTGTTTCGACCTTATAAATGACAAAAGTGATGACTTCCATAACTCATGGATCCTGACTACAGCACCACCAGTTCCAGCTACCGTAAAGCTTGTCCTTGCAATCCCAATAGGATCTTTACTACCCCGGCACATTCAAGAACCACTCAAATCATTGCGAGATAAATAAACAGTCCCTATGGAACTTGTTTGTGCAAGCTAAAGAAGCGCGTGAGGCCAAAGCCTCAGCATGCAGGCATGCTGCACAGGGTGCAGCAGGCAATGTTGTCGAACTCTCCAATTCAAATGCAGAGTCAACAATGGGTGGTATGCACAACGATGGCATGACCATGGCAAGTACCATGTACCTTTTGAGTAGCTTTGTACTCAATCAACCTTGAAGCCCTCTGCACCAGATCAATCTGGTGGAACCGCTGCTATGAACACAGAAACGGTGAGCTATACATGCTCCTTCATTAGTTTGTATTGATTTTTTGAAGCCCTCTGCATCTGGATCATCAGCAGTCCATCATGGACAGTCTGCTTTTGCTGCCTTTGCTGATGCCCAACTTCCCGTGCCTCTGCCAACTAAAAGGCGTAGAAGGGCACCAGCTCACCTGGTTGGGGGAGATTTCATGCTCACCGATCCAGAACTACAAGACTTTCTGCCAGTGCCGCTATTACCAGCCATGGTGGACATGGTGGACAAATCAGGAACAGACAGACAAGGGGGCACTTCAGACGAAGATGCTCAAATCAATCCCTCTGGTGTGGGACATCTTCACGTCTCAGACACACCTGCTAATATTTTTGGCATTTTCCAGCGCTTCGTGCTTCCTACTAATGGACTTAACGCAGGGGCTATCGACTCCTTTGCCCCACATGGGCATGACCCCAATTCCCAAATGAGCCTGTTAGCAATGTCAGACGTACTGCTTAACACCAATGGTGAGGCATCCAACAACCCTTACGCCCCATTCCCCAACAAAACAGCATTCCTACTTGCCAACTGGTTCTGGAATGGAGGGATTCAAAAATCCAAGGACAGCTTCCGACAACTGCTCTCAATCATCGGCCATCCTGAGTTTTCCCCCCTCGATATCTCCTCAACGAACTGGCAGCAAATTGACCAGCAGCTTGGTGTCAACGCTTGGGACATTGACGAATGGGAGGACCAGGATGCAGGCTGGGGTCAATCATCAGTCCACATATCGGTTCCTTTCCATCGCAACACCGAGAATCCTGGTCGCCAAGACTACACCAAACAAGGCTTTTACCATCGCTTGATTACCTCCATCATCCGTGAGAAGCTCACAATGAAGAAGGACGACGCACCTTACTTCCATCTCGAACCCTATGAGCTTTTGTGGAAACCTCATGCAGATGAGGAACCTACGGAGAGATATACTCTTCCCCAACCTTCCTTCGTGCTCACCAAGAACTGCAAGAATTACCTGCTGAACCTGGCTGCACTCTTCCCTGCGTCGTCATATCCCTCATGTTCTGGTCTGATGCCACTCATCTGACACAATTCAGCACTGCCAAAATAACACCTTTGTATATGTATTTCGGCAATGAGTCTAAGTATCGGCAGTGTAAACCGTCTCTCAAACTTGCTGAGCATATGGTTTTTTTTCAGCAGGTAAGGAAATTTGTCCACCTTGATGATGCTAGTACTGAATTCAGCACCATCAGCCAGTACTTTACAGTCCCCCACCTATTCCGATCGGAGTCAATATAAATGGTACATTGGAGTCAGTTAACTATTTCTTGGTCCGATCGGACATGGTAACTTACAAATACAAATGAATGACAGTGGTTGTCACCTGTAGTATGGTCGGAGTCTGGTTGGACTCCGATCGGACTCTGACCAGACAAATGACTTGTACAAATTTTGACAAGTTGCACAGATCATTTTATAATATTATATAATTTAAC
>JABCKT010000500.1:0-12804 GCA_018858115.1 Tephrocybe rancida | reverse complement strand
CGAGCGTATGAGAACGCGCGTCGGTGACGTAGTTGTAATCCTTTTAGGTGACGGGCCACCTATCGAATGCCCCAATTGATCTCTTTCTGTTACTTGCGTGTTCCCTGAGTTTTGTAGTCTCGTTTTTCGGCCTCTGTCTTCTCGTCGTTCCCGTTTTCGGTGCTACAACAAGCACGCTGTCGCGCCCAAGCATCAATATCCATTATCCCGCTAAGTCCTTTCATTAGCGCCCGTTTCCCCTTTTAGTTGCCTCGAGGCGACCCTGACGACGCAGGAGAATTAGTCTAGATTCTTCCTCCTTCGTTTTCTCTTGTAGATTCCCCTGGAGAGCGTTCACGCGTTTTCTGATTCTACTTCTAAGACATCGTGCTGTAGCGATCGACTAGATTCCGCGGCCTCTCTGTAGACCATCGCTTCTACTACATCGCATGTTCTCCATCTGAAGGGCAACTTATTATCTAGCCTTGAAGCTCTCCATCAGCCCTTCGCTTGCCTCAACCTCACCTCAACTCATACCACGTCTGGACCTTGATGTCTGCTCTTGGCAGTGCCGCAAATTGAATTGGCTACTCGTTTGACTCGAGTGCCAGTCGTTCATCTGCCCCACGGCTTGCCTCATTCACCCTTCCCCCCAAGCTAAGCCACGCTCTATTCTATCTTCAGAGCGAAGCTATTGGTACAGGTGCGTATATACATACCCATGGTCATCTTTACACAAATAGACAAACTCACTCTTCTACAACAGCTTTAAACACCCCCTGCCAAAACAGCCTGTCAACTACAAACGACAACCGGGAGTACTGCTATGAATGCAGGAGAGGCTTTCTGGGATCCATGTGAGTGCATTGACATGGATTTTGGTGCTGTAGGATTCTCACACAAAGCATGTGGCCATTTCAAAGTTCATACCCAAAATATCAAGGGGCTGCAGTCATGCTCTAGGGCTCGATACACGCCAGTTTAATATGCAGAGGTGACTTGTGATACAGGTGAGTGTATTCCGATCGTAATTTTGACGAACCTCAACAAGTTTCACCCCCAACGACAGACTTTGTATTTTGACAAGAATGGCCTTGCAACCGCAAACGATGATTGGAATGACTTTGTTTGATGCGGGAGAGGGTTACTGTGGATGACATGAGTATATTGATAGTGGGTGTAGCACTGGGAGATGCTCACAAGAGCACAGGCGGCAACCATTCGATATGCGTCGACCCTAGTCCTTGTCAACGTAGGGCGTCACTGAAGTTTAGACATGTATACCTGATGTGCCCATTGAGACGGCGCACATAGTTGTGTCGTTGTTCCAGGTACACCTATTTTTTGTACCACAAAACGAGCCAACCTGAACCGACCCCATACAGGCTACTCCGAAGCTCTCAGTTCTCCCTCCTCCTGCCTCCCTCCAATCTAACACCTCAGCGCTGCACCGCTTGCTGCCACATTGGCCCCAAACCGTCATTGCTGCCAATGCAGACCATCCCTCTCTGGTGCCAAGATGGGTGTCGTGGAGAGTGATTGAATTGTCCTTCCAAGTAAGCTCTCCCTTCCCCGTCGTTCTTTGACCCCTGCTAAATTAGACAAAGAAAGCCCAACTCCCTCGGTATGCGTCTCCTGCTTGTTGGCTTTGCTATCTGCGTGCGGCATCAACATGTGCCCGTGTCCGAGTGGGTTCCATCACCCAGGCGTATGAAGGCAAAGACGGAGGATGTGAGATTACATCTGGGAGAAGGTGATATTTCCCTGGTTTGCTGGTGGGCAGCGGGGACATTGATGGTTTTAGCCGGTCTGAGAAACGTCATGGTATGTGCCCTTATTTCATTCAAGGAGTCGTCGGCTGCTAACATGACAGATATCTGCAGTTGCAGGAATCAGCTTTTGCACAAGTCAGCGTTGATGTGGTGAGTGCGTTGTGTACCGACCGTGATTGTACGCTTACTTGTGTTGAACAATATGCTGATCTTGAGATAGCATCCCCACGTTGATACTGTGCTTACACCGGACAAGTCTCAATCACTCGATGGCCACCTCTCTGCATGTCCATGGTGCATAAATATATTTCTTGCTTCCCCCTCGCTTTTTCATTGCGTTTTATGTACACGTTGTTTCCCCCTTTCCCCTCCCACTTCCTTGCTCCCTCAAGATGGATAAGAAGCTAATATGTTACGAGCAAGCTCAACAATCCTCTGCCAAGCAGCCTTCGACCTTGGGTATCATCTCCATCTGCCTTCCCATTCTCAGTAACCTCACAAACTCCGGGCACGTCCTCTCTTCCTACTTCGTACGACTTCATACCAGACCTCCTATATCCCCCCCTAACCTTCTTCTGAACAACTTCCAGAACTCATCCCCACAGGACATCTTCAACCCCAAGCCTTCCAAAGAATGAGAAACATTCTAGACCACCACAACTGTGTGCGAATTTGACCCCATCCCCGATGCGCGCAAACACCAGTCCAAGTCCTTCCCGTGCCCGTCATGCAGGCAGGTCATGACTACACGTATGTCCTCCCCCTTCTCTCCCCACACTGAATACTTAATGGAATGAACAGCATACGTGGACATAAATGGCATGGGGTACCTGCAACATAATTTCCAAACCATCCACCTTGCGATCGACTGCCTGTCTACATGTTGCCTTCCCGCTCTTATCACACGCTGTACGCTTGCATGTCGGAAGTTCATGGATGATCTCGTACGTAAGGGAGGGGGGTGGGGTGCGATACTCTGCTTGCCGTTTGCCACAATGAAGTTCTTCGCCACCCTTGCCCTTCTGCCCACCCTGGCACTGGGTGTGACACTTTCCACGTCACCCTGCTCGCAACAGTCATTCAATTGATTGCATGAGGTAGTATCATGGCCATCATCACAAAGTTTGCACCGAAATCATTCTTCGTATTCACTTGCACTATATGTATTAGTATTAGTATAATGATCAAGTACAAGAGTGATGAATTGTATATAAGCTAAGAATCAGTTATAAGCTAGACACAATTATACTCTAGACTTAGTATACTGTGGAACCAAATATCAAAACACGTCGATACTTCGGGTGGGAGCGAATGGAAGTCCAACATTAATTGAATGTCGGCATTCAACAATACATCGATCGTCTCCGAGCAGATGTGAATCATACATCCCTATATAGATTTTAGTATTGAATATGTAATCGAGTTGAATGATGAATGCATAATTCTGCCGTCTTCCAATCCTCCAAAAACTCGGATACAAAATGTATCTGGAGCAAAAAAATTAACTCAATATGATGCAAGGAGAGGAGATAATGACTTACGTTAAGTTCCTGGTTGATGGGATCCCCGAGGTACTCTGACCCAGTGATGGCTTTCATTAGCCTCCTAGATCTATAAGCGGCATCTGACATCTTGATGCCTTCCTCAATCTCAGCTCCTTCACCGATGGGTGGACCGCATCCGCATAGATATCTAGTGACAGATTTTAGGAAGTCCAGTTGAAACGTGATAGTGGAGTCGCTGGCTTTATTGGTGTCTGCCATGGTCGAGATCCGGATTTTCGATATAACCTGTTCTGGGTGAGTAATTATCCTCCCGGCACAAATGTGATTGAGAATCGACAGGGTGTTCATGAGTGTTGGGAAAAACTAGTAGGGATATCAACATCATAGAATTGTCAGATGCAAAATAAAAGGTACCTGGTTGAGATCTGCAGGAAAGGCTTTCTCAAAGCCATCCTTCATGGCAGTGATTATGGGGTGTGCTTCCACATCTTGATGGTGTGGAGTCCCGAAGAGGAAGGAAGAAATAAGCTGTTTTGTGGTTTGATCGATAAAAGCCTTGCAATGGGATCCTTCCAGGTGTGAACGAAGGAGGGACAGCTATGACAAAAAAAGAAGTCAGATTTTGTGAGACAAGGTGAAAGAACATTGGCACAGACTGAAGTTGTTGGGATATGTTCCATTATCATTGCTGCGGGGTCAGCACCTGGTTTCAAAGAGGTCGCATTTGGTGGTGGCCATGTATCTAGGCGAGTCATGATATTCGGAGACATTTTGTGGATGAAGGAGAGGTCTGTTGCTGCATCGAAGCCGTGGATCATTAGAAGCATGAGATAGGGCGATATTGGTAGAAAGGTCAGGCGATGAAGAAGAGATAACCTGATAACAAATCCTAAGGATTTGAAATGGGCAGTGTCTTGAGGCGAAAGAGGATAGTCATAAAGCACGGGCATGTAGAGGTCTCCTGATATGTGGAGCCAAGAATCATCACTGGAGGTGATCATTTTGATTACTTGGGCCCACGTGGAACGCAAAGGACCATCACCAACACTGGGCCCCCTGTAGATGATGATAAGTGGCTTTGGCAGTCAAGAAAATCGTAAATCACATACACATCAATATGTAGTCAATTTCCAAACAAGGCTTCGAGCACAAAGTTTTTCACGCGAACGCCTGTAGGAACAGCAGGCGGTTCTTGATTGTTTGCACAACAAAGCACATTTGCCAAGAGAACGTTGGCTGCTTGTGCTACTGTAGGCACCCAGATGATGAGTTCCTGATTGTATTGAAGATTGGCAAGGTGGGCATTGACTTTCTGCTCAAATGCGATGTAGCTTGCCTGATCTTCCTTGTTGAAGTGAGATACAGGGGGACTCGAGTGGGTAATCATAACAGGTGCAGACGCAGGAACTGGAGCCGATATAGCTGGTATGGTAGCAAAGACGCCCGATGCTGGAGCAGGTGTGGCATGAGAGGGAGGAGTCACAAAAACTGAGGACAGAGGAGACAAGGATCGAGGAGGCATGGCAGCAGATGGCAGGACTGAGTTGTTGATAATAGTAGCGATTTGATCTGGCGACATGGTGAATGCAGGAAACACTTGTGTTGGTGGTGAAAAGTTAAGGAATGGGGACTCTGGTGGTGTAGTGTCATCATCTTCCTCAATAGCAGGCTCTGGGGATGTGAGAAGAGCAGGGGTCAATGGAGTCGATGGAAAGGCAGGTGCAGGTGCAGATGTCGATGGTAGCAAGAGGGGGGCTGGGCTGAGGACACATCCGTTACAGTTGGGCTCCAGATCCCATGGCTCGTTGAGAATAGGCGTCATGAATCCATTCCAAAGGTGCTGGGACAGACAAATATGACGTCCAAACCCAACAGCAGCTGGAAAAGGCCCACTGATGATCTCTTGTACCAGTACTGAAAAGAAGGAAATCAGCACAAGCAGGTGAGTATAGTGACACTGTACTTACATATAAATAAGACATAACGAGCCACATTAGTCTCGTCAGGGTCGACATACTGAGGTAGTCACTTGACCTTGTGTACAAGATCGGCGAAAGTCATGAACGCAAGAGCTTCTTCAGGGATGTGAAGAAGAGCTCCAGTGCTGGATCGAGAGGCTTGCCTGGCGACCCAGATGTTCCATGGATAAAGTAAGAGATTTGCGTGGGGTCAAGAGGAGGGCGAAGAATGCGGAATGTTTGGCAGGCGTGTGAGGGATGTAGTTTGAAAATGCAAGTTTAGCGCCTTGTGGAATACTGGAGCGATCATGTCACTGGGGAGGCCTTCATGCGTGAAATTAAAGGCAAGCTGCAGCTCCTTTGCTCGTCGAATGAAGGACGGCATCTTCGCATCTGCTGGGCTTCTCATCACCTTAAACAACCCATAATTAGTGGTTGTGACAGAGGGATAGGGCTATGAAATACTTGTTTTAGCATGAAAATGTTTGATAGGAGAGGAAATGTACCGGTTCTGGATGAATACAAACTACAAAGTTGAAGTGTTGAGGAGTATTGTCAGTGTATGTGGAAGAGGCTGTTGCCCGCCACCGGCCTCCACGATGGCTCGGGAGGTCAGCATTGCCACCTCTGCAACCGCGACCTCGTGCTTGATTGCTTGGGATGTAAGGTGCCATGGGTAGAGCAGAGGGGTTATGAGGGACCAATAGGGTTGGGCGTAGGAGCTCGTCGTTGATAAGATGTCACTCTGGCCGTGTTCACATTCTGACTGGCTGAATGATTCTCTGTCAGACGTAGGTGTAAATTAAATATATAAAAAACCTACCGGAAGTAGACGGGACTGCAGGAGCATTACTTGAAGATGCCCAGGGAGGAAAAGATGCAGAAGATGAAGATGAAGCCGGGGCTGATAAGGGTGCAGACGGAAGAGGAGTTGCTTGTGTTGTCGGATGCGAAAAATATGCCTGGTGGCAATTGGAGCAGTTTGAAGGGGCGTTGGAATTGTGTCGCTCTTAAAAGAAAGATTAAAGACAGGTTCATGTCTGTGACTCGAAAAGACTTACACATGAAAAAAAATCAGAGCTCCCAGCACATGGTCGTGGTGGTAGGGATGTGTGCCACATGGAGCCGTGGCCGCAGGCACACTCTGTTGAGGGAGGGCCAGGATAAGGTATAAAAGAGGAGCAGGAGCAGTGCCCTTGTCGGCATGGCGGGGGATGGCTGGCATCTGACATGGGGGTGTCATAAAAGGAAAGGAAAAGAATAAAACATGCTTGGATTCCCCAAAGATCAGGCTATGACGGCGCCAAGGAGAGAAGGAGAAAAAACACTCACAGAGGCATATGCATAGATAAAATTCAGAGTGTAGCAGAAACCAGGCGACCAAAACGAGAGGGAAGGTGTTGCAAAAGTCAACAAGTCCAACGTCACTCATGTTTGAACATGATGGGATCAACTCGGACCGTTGAAAGCAAAAGTGGGTCCGAAAACACATCAAACTGAAATCATTGGTTCATGAAAACGAACTGATGGCTTGAAAAACATGATCATATGCTTACAGACGAAATCAAGACGAAATCTCAAAACAAGATCACTCTATGATGAACAAAATAATTTTGTCCGGTGAGGCCCTTCATAGACGACAGCTACTTGAAGGTAGGACTTACTATGCTGCAACAGAGTTTCGCATTTTCCTCAGTCAACACGTTTCTACAGTGCAACGGTGTTCGAACTGGTTCACCTGACGTAATCGACATGCACATCAAATTTTGTTGAATCTGATTGCTCTATCTCGTATCTTATCTGCGGACTTCGGACCTTGGTCATTTCAACTCTGGGTAATGACACTAGTACATCTGCAGGCTGCACTGTCTCAAGATGGGCGAGAGTAAGCTTTATGGCTTCATGAGGTTTGGCATAACTGACGGATTACTTAGAGACTACCTCGTCACTTCACACCTTGGTTAACATGTTTAAACGTGACCGAGATCCCGGTAGCTCATCCTCAGAGAGACCATCAACCTTTGTTTGCCCTCAGACATACAAAGATGCACTGGACGGTTTCGCTGAATCAGCAAAAGTTGCAATAGATGTACTATCTGAACTTGCGGAAATCCATCCGTTCATCAAAGGTAAGGTTCAATATGAGACTCGTGCCGTCTGCTGATTGTATATCAAGCACCTGTGATCGCCTTCAAGCTCGTTGTGACTCTTGACCTCAAGAGGCGCGATAATGATGCGAAAGTTTCGGCAGTCAAGGTAGAGATGCAAAGTATGCTGACTGTTCTTGTTCAGTATGCCGTCGTCGCATACCCGTTTATCACTGCTTGGGCTCATAAAACACCTAGACTTAGAAACATCGAAGACCCTCAGGACATAGCCCGGGACGCAGGCATCAAAGATCTTCTACACCAGATCGAAGATTCTATTAAGGACGCCGGATCTCTGTGTGATTGGTACACCAAGAAGAGCATGATGAGTTCGACGGTCTAGTTTGTTTTGCCGGTCATATCGTTCATCTCTTACTACAGGGAAGTACCTTAAATCGGCGATATACGAGGCTCGCCTTGTAGAATGTGCCAAACGCTTTGTTGAGTTTGGCATTCGGCTGCAACAAGCACTGTCCATTCACACTGTAATTGGTGTTGACGCTGCCAATGCAAAGCTCGACGAACAGAATACTCAGCTTCAGGGGATACAACAGCAGATGCAAGATATCTTTCTCCTCCTTGAATCACCCCGCGAGAAGGAAATTCGCAACTTGATCCAATCCTCTGGCGGCGCCAGAGCTAGTATCATGGACAACAAGGTCCTCCAGATGCTCGTCAACAAGTCCGAGGAGAGCACGGTCAACGTACCAAGCCGAGGTGGACAGAGCCTCCAAGAAACCAAGGAAGCCTTGTTGGCCGAACTATCTGAGGATATCGACAGGGCACTGCACCAAAATTTAGTTCTGTTCCTGGGAAAACTTGATATCCAGTTTGAGGAACTTGAAAATGCGATTGCGAGACAGGGCGATCAGATCATTGCTTTCTTCTCTGGGGGTCACAAACGTATCTTTGACCTGGTAGGCGCCCATAGTTTGTCGATCAAAATCCATCTCTAATAGAGCACAGCACATAAGACATATCTGGAGGGAAATGGTACGCGTAGCCAAAGTTATATATCCTATCCCATCACCTGCTCAATGTTGATCTTCTAGGGATGGAAGGGTACGGTCAAATCCCGCCACTTTGTCCTAGCCCTCCACGACCACTACCTTGGTCTCTTTGTGAAACAGTCGAACTTTGGGCATGATGTCGTAAATTCTGAACAATCACCCCTTCCACATCACATATCCTCCAACGTTGAGGCCACACATGGATTCACTCCCGGGGCAACACCAAATTCCAACGATATATGGGCAGCTGCATATTTCAATATGTCACATATCCAGGCCATATCAGAGGCAATTGACCACGATGGTTCGGGATTTATCACCGTTCAAGAAGTGAATGATTTTACCACCTCGTGTCCTCCGAAATGGAGGTAGGATTCCTGATATTTTGTTATGTTGTGATAAATTCGCAGCTAACAAGCATCACAGTGTATTTCAGTGGCTAGCATTCTGGGCTGCCAGTGCGTTTCCCCTATTGTAAGTTTTGGTATTCACGTGTCTGAGGTGATACTTGGCCAGGGTGGCAATCCAGTATCTCGATCTATACAGAGAAGATCTACCGACTTTTGAGGAAAATGTACAAACTCAGAGATAAAGTCCGCCCAGATAACTTTGCATATCTGGATCAATACTTATGCTGCTGGGAATTCTACTGTCTGGAGCTCCTTCTTGAGTCACTGACAAAAGCAAGCGACCCACTGACTCCTGAACTTATGGAGATGAGAGATGAATTTTGTCGTACCGAGGAGGACAGACTCACAGCTAACCTGGACAAAATCTCGAATCAGATTGATTCTCCTGCAACTGTATCTCTTGTCACAGGACCCAGCCGGATTGAACGCGTAAGTTCTGTGTTTAAAGTACACGTACGACTGTTACTTGTTGTGCTCATTCTTGTTCTAGTACATATACCCCCTCATATATCTCCTTCTGAAAGGACACATTGAAACCATTCAGCTAGCACGCTGTCACTCCGTGGACCTCTTGGAGTTTCAGGTTAACCCTACATCGTTGAAGAATATATTGTCTGCCTTTGATTCCAGGCGGGATGACCTCGCTGGTACGATGATACAGCTTGTCGCTGTCTCAAAATGATCCTCAGACGATTTCAGCGATTTTTAAACAGATGAATATCGAACCTCAGAGCCATTTCAAGAATCATGCATTTGGAATGGTATGTTGGCTCACCCGTCACTCAAGACCGTGACGTGAGACCTGATATCACCTACTAGTTCAACACGTCGTGGGGTGATTTGAGAAAAAGCTTTGTCAATGACAGATTGTCGCTTGCGGCCAACTGGGATCGGCTTCCTCAGGAGCCTGGGGAAGATGATAGTGTTGATACATTCCCAGGAAACATGACAAACAAGAAACTCTACTTCTCCTCATACATTGAGGTCCCCCCACCCCATGATGTCCCCAACACCTTCTGCTCGGACGAAGTTTATGGTACATGGGCAGGATACTTCCTTGAAGACGGCAACTGCCTTCCCTTTGATGGAACGTTCCGTCTAATCTTAAGAAATGTGCGCTCAGAGGACGACTGGGCAACTAGCCCTTATGCAACTGCAAGAAATGGCAGGGGTACGATCTGGATGAAATATGATGTCAGTGGGATAGACAAGTCCGAAGTGGAAATTGTGATATCATGCCTCTTGAAGTACAAGATGCGATGTAGAGGACTCTTCGACTCCACACTGGGCACCATCTCCGGGCAATGGTATAGGGACGAGGCATCAGTTGGCTTCCTGTCTCACACTCTTGGCTTTTCAACTGAACTTCCTGCTGTGACCGGCACTTTCCAACTATTCTGAACACCATATGATCTTGTCAGGTTTTGGTATAGTGCAGAAGCGTTCAAGAAGAGCCCTGCCAAAGCAAGATGGTCCTTTGCCTGTGACGCCATCTTATACACTATTCAGCGTGACCGGTTCACCAGGCCATACATATTATCGCACCTTCGAAACACTCGCTGGCTTGTGGAGCTCGTGATCCTGGATAGTACAGAGCCCGAGAAAATTTGTGAGCTGAGGGAACTTGAAAGTATTATCTGCCCTCCAATGGATCAGTGGTACTACTCTGTTGCATCTGACCTAAAGTACCAAATCAACTATCATCGGGGGGTTTATTGCAACGGCCCCAATTGCCCAAACAATAATCTTGGTCAGACATGCCATATGTGCATTGTGTGCTCTCAGCCATACAACAACACAATGGACTTTTGTACCTCCTGCAGGGGAACAGGAGCAACCGAAGAATTCCCGACCCACAATGTTTCTCAGTCTTCTGCGTTCTCATCGCCCGATAATCAACTGGGATCAGGATTGGATGGTGCCAAAGGCAGTAGAGATGTCCGAGCGGATAAAAGAGAAATTCCGCCACGGGCCATCCAACATCGCAAACAACAACTCATTGACCTGCGCGATTTGCCAAAAGGTAGTCGCTCTGCCGTGCTGGGTCTGCTTAAAGTGTGGTGAGCCATCGCAATATCTCAAAGGGTGAATTTACTATGCTTAAGATATATCTCTGTCAACTAGAACCCGATCGATTGGTTTGCGATAGCTGCGACATGGAGCATCAAACACCTCCACCAATAGGGAAAATGACGGACATGACGATCTCACAGTTCGAGAGCATCCACGGCTTGCACGCCATGCTGTGGATCCGGGACAACCGCAGCGTGCTAATTCCCAACATTGATCAGCTCACTCGGGTCAAAGAGTTGGTAAAGAATCAGCAGGGTGAAGTCGCCACATGGTTCGCCGGTGTGGAGCGTCAGCTCGATGAGCAGTCCAAAGTGATTCAATCCGCAGGCCATAGCGTCGAGCGCAGGCTGTCTTCTCTGGAATCTCGCTTCAACTCCATGGAATCTCGCTTCAATACTCTCGAAACGCTACTCCGTGAATTTATAGTGGCATATCGCACGACATAATACAGCAGGCCATGATGGGTATAATTTCAACGCGTCCGAAATCATACCACAGCAACTGGCATTTAAGCCCTGACGAGGATGACGTGGATATTTGACTCGTAGGGAATGGAAGTCAGGGACATGTAAGGGAGTGGCTAGGGTCGCCGTATATTCACGAAACTGTACACACTGATACTATAAGACATAATGGTAACCATGTTCAGGTGCGCGGGAAGTTCATAACATACCTATTCTTAGGGAAATCATGAAGACTTGTCTACGCGAAACCTGTGGTCAAGGAATTGCCACCACATCTCATCCCGCTCTCCAGGCACATATATGTTTCCTGTCCTTCAGTCAGGCTTCAAACTGAACTATAAGGATGGAACGTCAGCGGAATGAAGGTGACAATAACGAACCCAATGACGAACCGAGAGAGATATGGAATTGACGCTCATTACAGAGTACATGTATGAAGGAAGGTTCTAGGGAGAACTTGGAAGTCGAAGACTTCTACTTTGTGAGGAGCGGTCTGCGTAAGAAGTTTGTCAGGATCGGCTTAACAATCGTTGCGAGAGAATGAGCCTACCGGGGCGGAAGCAGCGAGGAGAAGTGCGAGAGTATGTCCAACCATTGTTACCAAACACTTTCAAGGCCCATATTGGCTCATGGTGGGCAGAATCATGTCGTCAGGGTACTGCCGATAGTGTGGACAGCGAAAACGGTGAAACATTGTTCGGGGCTTAGGGAGGTTGGAGAAGCGGCATGTATTCTTCTTGGTATCGGCATAATTTGCGGCTTGGATAGCAACCTTGTGGCCTTGCTAGACAAGGTGGAGTGGGACGAACTGTGGTTGGGGTTAGGCTTTCATCTTTGGGCCAGAGAGC
The DNA here is from genome assembly GCA_018858115.1 of Tephrocybe rancida. Lineage (NCBI taxonomy): Eukaryota > Fungi > Basidiomycota > Agaricomycetes > Agaricales > Lyophyllaceae > Tephrocybe > Tephrocybe rancida. The sequence continues at coordinate 638 of JABCKT010000500.1, read as the reverse complement.
AACAATAAAACTTACTCATGCCTTGCAGCATGTTTCCCCGTACATGCAGATTCCAAAGAGCAGCCGACGCAGGAACGGCTAAACGAAGGCTCTAGTGAGACGTGAGTTGTTCAGAAACGTGGCGGCAAGCCGGTATTTTTCAGAGCTTAACGCGGGTGTTGGAAGGTATCTGTTTCATGAAGACCTTCTTGAAGGATTCTTTGAGCATATCAACCTATCCACCACGTCGCTTCAGGTGAGAACACGGGACAAGGATGAGTGTGGACTGTGAGTTACGTCGGTGGTGGGGGGGATGTGAAAGGCCAAGTGGAGAGCTGGACAGTCTGGCGGTTGCTCTTGGCGAACAGCTCGCAGGCTACATGAACATGCGGGTGCTATCGATCAAGTGATGAGTTGTAAGTATTGGAATTTGGAACATGGAGGGACAAGTTACCGTTGTCTGATGGAATCCAATTTGCGGCGTACGTGGAGTTGAACTCACTCAGCTGGGAGTGACTGTGAGAAAAGGATTGAAAACAAGAGTGGAGGGTCAATCAGTCTTACTCGATCGCATCAAATTCTCAACTTCTGCTATCCCGCGCCTTCGACGTCGGTTCCTGTCTTGCGGCAGCTCCTTGTTTACCCTTTCAAGGGCTTCC
>JABCKT010000499.1:0-12815 GCA_018858115.1 Tephrocybe rancida | reverse complement strand
CCCACAACACCCCCCAACCTTTTTTTTTTTCTTTTTTTTCCTTTCCCCCCTTCCCCCTTTTTTCTTTTTTTTTTTTCCTCCCCCCCCCCCCCCCCCCCCCCCCCCTCTCTCTCTATGTTTCACTCTCACTTCTGTCAATGCTCTCACCCTACTACTGATCTCACCACATCACACTCTGAGCACCAGCCTTAATTGAACTTGAAGAGATGCACTCCACTGCTCATGCTTTATGTACATCATTGGAGAAGGGGCAGGAGGCAGGAGGATGGCACAGTCCATGAGGTTGTGCCTTGCAAGTGGACCATGCCTATCGCCCCCCCTACCCCTACCTTTAAGTTAATTTCCTGTGCTGTGAACCTTTTCTTTTTGTGGTGAGCATTTTGCCTTGGCTGTCGGGTTCTATACTCAATGGAATGCCTGTGCAACATTTATTGGCCCATTTTTCATAGTAGTTTCTTCATTTGTTCATTCATCTGGTTCATGTTTATTTTGTTTCATTCACTTTCTTCGTCTGTTCACTCCTTCACATCTCCACCTTTCTTCTCACACACCAATACTAACGCCCCTCCTGACATAGCCTGAAGCTCAAACATTCCCTCCCAAAAACGCACAGAACACAATCTTCCCAGTTGGAGCCCTGATGTGCCCAAAATTGAAAGTACGACCTCAACAATACAGGTGTTTTTGTTGATGCTGACCACGTTCAGATCTCCACTCTACCACATAACTCATACATGCGGGATACACAAATTTTGAATGATGCAGAGTTGCACTCATGAAAGGGAAGGCGGGCAAGGGAGGAGTGATATGATGAAAAGGTCGTACTTGTGCTAAGTGAAGAACTGGTGTGTGTCTCCTGCTTCACTTGTATTTCAGTTTTTCTCTTTTCTCAGTCCACGCTTTGCTATGTCTACCAGGCTCTGTGCAGTCCCTCAGGCCTCAGGCCTTGGGAGCCTAGCCGAATTCAACACCTTTCATTCCTTTTATTCTTACTTCATGTTTCTTCTTCTTCTCCTCCTCGCTCCACCTTTTCTCTCTTACACAGATACTGACAGCTTCCCTCTGCACAGCCCATACTGTATATATTGCCTCCTTCAAGATGCACCCCGGGCCTGAACGCTATCTCCAGAACTACATTTTCAATTGCTATCTGGTCTTTGTTGATTCAGCAACTACGGGTGCAGTAAAAGTTTAGGAATGCGCGATGCATATGTCATAATCTTCTTTGGTCATCCCCTGGAGTCCAGACCCAACCTCTAGATGCTACTCCGATATGCATACCACATTGTGGAGCTCATAGTTCCAACAACATTAATTTCACATCCTCCTTCAGATCCCTGCACCCAGCAGCTATGATACAGATATCAGATTGCGTGGAACAGCACTAGCAGAATCAGGAAACTCTGTGGGGGAGAAACGGAGTGGGTGGAGTGGACAGTGAGGAACAGTAATAGAATTAACAAAAGCAGTGGTTGAAGAGAAGGAGAGGTGTTCCTTCGTGAACACTGCCATGATGTTTGGCCAGCAACAAATATACAAACAATATAGTGGGCCTACAGTTGGCATTGATGATGGATTTGCCATTTGGATCTAGCCATGCTTTTGGGTGCAGGGACCTGGTTGTCATAATCAGGAATACCAAACACAAAGCACGCATGCGAGTGGCGTCTCTGACTTACAGGCAGTGTCAACACCAAAATTACTACTTGAATCTATCTACACCATCAGGCGCAGGGGCCTGGGTGCCATTCACAGTACTAAACACCTAACCCCAATCAATGCCAGGAGGAGAGTGATGCTGGGGTAATTGGACTGGGCATGTGTTCTTGTGTGGGCGGATGCAAGTGATGTGTTGGGCTTATGATTGGCATTGATGCCAAGGTTTCCATTTGGATGATCTGCCCGCAGTTTGGGCGGGGAAACTGGAGTTCCCACTGAGTTCCCACTATCCAGCACCAATTTCAGTCACTGCGATATGGAAGGGGGGACACGACACTGGGAACCTGGGGTGGTGTCTAGGCAATTAGGTTTTGCCATAGGCAAAGAACTTGATCATGGGCCATAACTGTGCTTTCATGATGGGCGTTCAGGTTGATAGATACCCAGCTGTGTGTGTACGTAGTGCACCCAGGCGAGCAACAATGAAGGGTTGTTTAGTTTGGACACATGAGACCGATGATGATGCTTAGTGGGGTCTAAGCGACTGTGATACTAGGAGATATCACAGAAGGCAAAGACAAGCAAACAGAAGGTGCCACGGACATGGGGTTTGCTATGAGAAATAGTGAAAGAGGATTAGAGGTTGGTTATAGAGGGTCCAGGCTCAGGGAAGACCAGATTACTTCCATCAAAAGCGAAGGGTTCGGATAGGAGTAGGTCCGCTGTGCTAACAGGAAGCTTGTATTGTTCCTGCAACAGACAAGGGTTGAACTGTTCTGTAAGCGCGAATAAGTGAGAATGGTCTCCAATAGAAAACTTAATATAAGTTTTGAGCACTTCAACCAACAGCTGGTGAAAGCGGAACTGCGAATAGTGGAATTTGGTGGTGACAATATCCGTTAAATTGATAGTTCCGGGAGTAAGCGGAGACGCGGTAGAGAGTTCAGCGATGTAGAAGAATGTAGGCGTCGACGAAGTTGCCAGGATGGACAAAACCTGTTCTGAGGGGGAAAGATTCAATGCCTTTGTAGTTTGTATCATACAGGTTTTAAGTAAGTTGCTAACTACCGATAGGTAATGTGTTAGCGGACAGTAGATTTAGTATTTACAATTTTTCTAAGAAGGCTATGTACAGTGTCCATGTGGAGCGGATACATAGCGATGCTTCCAGGAGGTGTTTTAGATGTATCTAGGTTGTGTGGGGATATATATTTTGTAAGTGATTAGAAACAGACGATCATATCGAGAGGAAAGATGAAAAAACTGAGTATAAGTGGAAATATGAAGGGGCTTTCTGGTGGCATCCACCATTTCGACAAAGACTGGAACTGGAAATGATATGTGTTTTTGGCACCAACTCCTTAGTGGACGTGATCTTGCTGTCACAGCGATATGTGGAAATGGTGGAAGGTAGTTGGAAATGATGCAATGCTGTTCATCTCTATGTACCCCAAGTATATGCTTTGAAATACCGCTATAGGCTGTTGTGCGAGGAGATGGCGGTGGAGAGTGAAATGGATGGAGTTGATTACGCATCAGCGGCGTTGGGGGGAAACGGGAGCATCAAGGCGTTAGTGGACGTAGACGGATACCGAAAGTTCAACATGTCGTCCATCAGCCCAGCTGTACGGTATCGTGTGGGTACATCAGCCCGCACTGTGGTCGCTCCTTCCAGATGCGTTCCGAGTATCGAGGGAGAGCTGGGGCATGGCGTATGTGTGGGTGTTAGTGGACGCGACAGTGATGGTGAAATGTTAGCGGGTAGCAGCTGGATTGAGTGATGTAAGCATCGACGTTCCTGGACCCTAGCAGCTGCTGGCCTCCTGGGCTCAGCCCTTCCTTTGACAACTGGGTTTTGCAATTGATGCTGTTGTACAGGACCGGTAAGCGATGTCACACGTCCCCTAAATGTGTCCTCTTGTGCTGCCTTGGTGTCCAGGTCATGCGATAGGGGCTGTCATGCTGGCCTGAACCATGGATTCCCCCTAAGTTCAATTGGCCAAGGCCCAACATCTTCTATTCCAGCCAACCTATACCAACGGGCAGTCCTTGCCGGTGGAGCTGGCATATTGCCCCAAGGGACAAAAACACAATGTTGTGTCCACAGACCAAAGATATAGAGAAAAGCCAGGAGGATTGTGAGACTCCCCCTGAAGAGTAGGCCAAAGAACTTGACAAAGTTCCACGTTGACGTTACATTGTTTTGGGAAATAGATGACATGTTACGGTGAGCTGCAGGATGATATGTGGCAGTGGTTGTCGTTGGTGGTCAAGACACGTTGGATGCTAGTTCCTGGAATGAAAAGTCTAGACAAATTTGCCCCAGAATGGAACCCCTAGTCCGACTGGCCCAATGTCACGTGTTGTAGATGTGTCACATCAATGGCAGGGATGGAGATACTATCTGGGTGGTTGTCATGTACGTCACATGACAGTTGTTGAGCATGCCAAGGAGTGTGGGGTGGGCGGGGAGCCTGAGGAGGAACTCATCACTGGTGTTTCATCATCATCGTAAGGCTGGGGAATGACCTCACGGTCCTGGTGTCCCCACAGCAATCCTAGGGGTTCCACTCTTCCTCCAGGGGATATCTTTAGAGGCGATGGTTAAAAGTAGTTACATAGCTTGGATAGAACGATTCCTGGATGCTGATCCCTCCCGACACCCGTGAAGACAAGAATGGCATAACCCTAGATCTAGGTCAGGGTTTTGACTTTGCCCCACTGGCAACTTGCCCAAAACTGGCCATGACTTAAGTACCAGTACCACCCAATCGTCACTCGCACCTGCATTGTTATATCCCAGCATGCTGAAATCACATGATAGGATAGCTTACAAAGGACCCCAGAGAATCCCCCCTAAGCATAGATACCAAACGTCCAAATTTTGGAGGGTTCTGTCTGAACAAAATTCGGCCATTTTGGGTGATTTCCATCTGAAAATTATCCAGCCCTCCACCCAAAAAAGGCTCCAGGGGTGGGAAAACTTTCCTCGGGCTTCTCGGACAACCAAAATCTATCAGAAAATCGCATCAAAAACACACTGGAGCATGTTTGCAGCGTTTTGGAACCCTTTTGGACACATTACAAGCTCAAAATTAAAGACCTTTGTGGTTGAGGTCAGGCGCATTGGGCACTCAAAATCCCCCACTTCCGTCTGAAAATGTATCTATGGGTTCGCCATTTTGACCCCTAATTCTGTCTGAATTGCATCTAGCCGAGGTGCCAAAAATCCTGGGTTTCCGTCTGAACTGGTGTCTGTCCTTAGTGGGTATTCTCCGGGGTCCTGCTTACAAGTGTTTGGGGCAGACCCTGAGAGTACCGGTGGGCCCGTGGCAGGGACAGATGCGATGACCCCACTTGAAAGGCTCCTTCCTTCATTACTGCAGGCTGGTTCAACCCCCTGGCCTATAGCTCTTGCCCAGGATCTCGTTACAAGTATCACTATAAACCCGAGCTCGGACTCACATGATCACTTCGTGTCCTGGCCCGCCCCGCGATGCATACATCCCCATTCACACTGAGTATAGCCCACCAGTACACCACGGCCGTTGTGCGCCTGCACAAAGCAGCGGCTTGCCATAAAACCCTCCCATTCCCTCCCTCGACTCAACTTTTCTCCCGCCTCCACCCAAGGACATATAGCTACCTCACACTATTTTACTCCCCACACACTCTCCAATTGCGAACAATGCCCTCCTTCCCCTCATCGTACTTGTCATCGCCGCCCATGCTGTTCCTATCCCGCCTCCCTCATCTCTTCTATACTAGTACTGGGCATGATGGCGTTCCTGGTGTTGTGGTGTTCGTTCTTGGTCGCGGACCACAAGAAAAAGACAACGTAACCGCATCAATAACCCCCTAGACGATCATGAGCCTCTCGATCTGGACATGAGCACAAGCATCCTCAATGACAGCCTCCACATGGACTCAGACATAAACATAGCCCCTGGAAATACCAGTCCATCAGTAAAACCCCGTTGTTCTTGTGGGAACTCGTACAAGCTTGTATGAGCTTGTACAAGTTCAAAAAGTCCGCCAAGTTCGCAAGCCGACAAGCTAGGTTCGAACCCCCCACAAGTGATTTTTATCCTCATCATTTTCGGACACATACTAGTCCTTTGAGTATCGTAATTGATGTTGTGCATTCCAACAACGCCTCATTGACTAAAACAACAGTGATTTTTTAAACATTGGCTCAAGGACCATAGGTTCAGCGTTGGGCAACGAATGTTGAGACAACCGGCGCACAATGGTGCACATGCACCACAAAAGATGGTGCAACGACTCAAACCGGTCCATACAGCACCTATCTATAAAATCCTCCCGAGTACTGGCCCTCAGAACCAACATGGTTGTTTCGAAAGGCAAAAATGCTCTCCAGCGATGTTTTGATGGCAAAGTGACAAGTGACAAGGGCCGCAAGATAAGTGTGGTTTTACTGATGTCCAATATCCTCGACATTGTCGACACGACAGATAAAAGAACTTTGTAGTTTGTACATCTACATCGCTCTTTGCATTATCGTCCACAGTCCAACCTGACATGTCTATGTGTGTAGGACAGACCTCTCGCAGAGAGGCAAGCGACGTGCGACCTGTGCTTGATAGGTTCGTACGGGAACAGCTGGACCAGAAGACCCTTTCATTTATCCTTTGGATATGTAGGTACGTAAGTTTCCTCTCCGCATCTATTCAATACTTACACAATGACAGAATCGCTGCACTACGAGTCAAATATGCATGCCTTATTCAGATCTAGACTTGTACGCGTACTCCTGTGGGAATAAGTGACAGCAAGAACTATATAGGCACATACATGGACATGACCCGCTCTGCTCCCCCTGCTACCCTCATTCTGTTATGGACACTTGAAGGGCCTTGGATCATAGACCTAACCTTTCTCAACACTTCCTATTGTGGAAGTGAATTTGAAAGAGAAATCCTCATGCAGCCATATATGCACTGTGCGAGTCGGAAGCGATAGATTCCGCCATAATTCGACAAGGGCAATGTTGGGCTGCACTAAACATGGTCCTATGACCTGTCATTCCATACTATGTGCATCTTCTCGGGATACATTCATGATATCCAAATCAAACCACCCTGACCTAACTAGCTCAAGGATTATCTGCCTTCATCATCAAGTCAGCTCTTGATGTCTTCCCTGCTAACTAGTTGCTAAAGGAGGTACGACTGGTGGCCTACTCGGCTCACTAGGCAAGAGGGCCAGAGACAAAGTTATGCAGACCGATAAAGTCGAGGGACACCTTCTGCCAAGACTGGATGCGCAAGTCACCAAACTTGTGGGTGATAGTCTTGGTACTCGCTACCGACATGCTCCAGCAGGCAAGGATGAGTCAGAACTTAGACAGTAGGAAATAAGAGTACACAAAGATTAAGTGAACTAGTTATGTGGATGTGAACTGTCAGACAAGTGAACGATTCGGCCAAAGATGTGAACAATAGATGTGAATGATTGAGGCCCAGCTGGTCATGGGAACACTTTGGCCATCATGGTCAAGGAGCGCTTTGGCAATGGCCCGTTGTTCACATCTTGTGTGCTCATGGTTCACATCTTTGGTTGTTCCCAGCACGTGACAAGTCGTGTCGCGTTATCTGGCTATAGCTTGGTGGTATCTGCTGTGGCAGGACAAAGCGCAATGGACAGTGCACCATGGGGCCATTTGTTCTATTGTACTCCTTGGCCATGCCACTTTATATAGCTGAGATTGGATTTTCACCTGCTCCTGTATTACAACCACCACTAGTACTCCCCCTTCCTGCCTCAGACATCAGTGATGCCACCTAAACTCCCTCAATGCACTGAAGCACCTGGATGCCCAGGCAAAGTAAAAATTTTGGTCTGCTGTGGAATCAACAATATCGAGAACAAGGGGTATTCATATGAAGTGGTGCGTCACACAATTTTTTCTTTCCTACAGTCATGTATATTGATTAAATTCAGTGTGATGGATGCACCACCAGGCAGATCTCATTGGATTCGATGGCGCTATGATATTGAGCACATCACTGATGATGATCATCCTACTTTCAGACAGAAGAGAGGGCCTGAGACACCCAAGAAAGCACTTCCCTGCAAGCGAAACATGATTCGGATTCCAGCTCGTAGTGCTGTGCCTGCACCTACTGAACCACCTTCTGCCTCACCTCCTGGGTCACCCTCTGCCCCTGTAACATTCACTCCTGCACCACCTTCACAGCAAGATCTTGAGGAGGTGGTAGTACCCAAGTCAAGCGAAGCCAATTGTATTATCTACAAGAACAGCAAGGTAAAAGTAGTATGTAATGGACCACTCTGTTGCGATGATACATCCACCGTGCCAATCCATGACTCCTCCACCTGTTGACCAGGCTTTTTGCCACCTCACTCCTTCCCTAGTGAAGTCAGAGCTGGATACCATTGATTTGACTGGCGAGACGAGCGACAACAACAATCTGGAGGGAGCCCCTTCATCTGGACGTGTGGATTGGCCACTGAAATTCGTGTATTCAATGTCGGTTGGCTTTGACGCAATGGATACCATGAGTTCTGACTCAAGATCTGTGGAGGAACGTTTCAGGATTGCATTCAACTGGGATGAAGAAACTTGGCCTAAAACAATGTTCTACGCACACCAGAAGACCTGGAAATTGGCAACTCAGGAGGAAAAGAATCAGTATATCAAAGCTGGACTCGCCAATGCTGGCTTATGGACAAAGTTTCGCCACAAGGTCAACACACGATTTGGTGGACTTGCCAAGCTTCCTCATCTGGGCAAAGGGGGCAAGGTTAAGGAGAAGTTGTTGAAGGGGAAGAAGAAACAAGAGCAGCCTCATGCCAAGAAAGTGCAGGTAACAATTAAGGAGGAGCTCAAGGAGCTGCATATTGAGCCGCAGGTGATGGTGAAGGCAGAGAAGCAGGATATTCAAGTTGATGTTCATCACAATGTCATTTACATCAATGATTCTGATGATGAATGATGTACTGTATCAAGCTTACTGTATATGAACTCTTACAACCATATCTCATATATATGCACTGTATTTCCATGTACAAACACAATAGGAATTTTCTTATCAGAATCATACTACATCTAAAATTTGCTAGAAGTATTTTGTCAGTTCCGTTTTCATTCAATTAGTAGCACTAAAAGGTGACAGCACAGAAGGTATATGATTCAATGTTTGCGGTATAGAGAGTATGAATATGAATTCCATTGGTGTTGTTTACTATCCTACTACAGAAGGGACATGGTAGGGGACCTGACCCTGATTCCAGAGCCTCCTGACGCCAATCTCATTCTTTCTCTTGATCATCTCATCAAGGAAGAAATCATTTCGATGATAAACCATGTTACGGACCATCGATTTGTATCCGCCGATCCACACGTTAACCTGTTCTGCAATTGAGGAATTAAAGACCCAATTTCCCTTGTCATCAGAGAGCTCCTTCCACTTTGCTGGATTACATTCTCTCTGACAAAACTCGTCACTTTGCTTGTGTTTGGATTTGAAATGGAAGACGTCAACAGGAAGGAGAACATGATCAAAGAAATGGTCCTTCTGGGTCAAAAGATGAGATTGGAGATGGCAGTTGTTGTCGTAGAATATGACGGATGGCAAATCCTCCGGTTTTGGATAAGCAGACTTGAGGAAATCCTGCGACTAATGAGCACTGTATGTAACAGAGATATAATAGTCATGTTACCTTGACACCAGAGATGGACTCAGCCCTGAACATGGTACTTCAAACAAGAACACACTGCCTGCGCTCACGGATTTTTCTGGAGAAACATGAGTTAGATACATGTTTTCGGATATATAATTAATGTTTATTTAGAAACAATTAAAATATTAGTTTAGAAACTGACAGCAAACACGTTTCGTGTTGCCGAGCTGTTTCTGTGGAAACAGTACATTTGTATCTCATAATGTATCTCCAGAAAAATAAAGGAAACACTTCAAATTTTACTTGTCTGTTTCTATAGAAAAGTGTGACACGTATCCATTTGATTTTTCTATAGAAACATGATTCCTGTTTCTCTTACCTGTTTCTCGGGAAACATCTTCCATGTATCTTAAGCCTGTTTCTCATGAAAGATTAAAAATATATATTTTCGTGTTTCTATAGACGTAGTCAAAATGTTTCTCAAGAAAACTTATGAGAAACAGTGGTCGGGTTGATCATCATGTCGATCACCGCACGATCATCACGCGTTCATCGACGCGTTCATCGGTGCGGCCTACGCGATCATCGTCTCAGGTCAATCTCAAGTCAGCGTAATGAATGAATATATTATCTGCCTACATGAATATTGTTCAGGTTACGAATGAGATTTCTATAGAAATGGGTGGTAAGTAGGCTTGGTCGGCCAATAAGAGCAAGTGAACAGTAAGTAGAGGTACGAGAAGAAGGTAGGTAGGTAAGAAATGGTGCCAGAAGGGCTCAACTTGGAAGATTGAATGAAGAAAAGAATTGGAGGTGTTGGTTAGAATTGTGAAAACGAAAAAGTGCTGGCAACTTTAAGACGAGATACGCTGGTGGCGGCGGCGGTGTCGAACAGGGATGGAATGAGGACTGGTGGTGGCCAGCAGCTCGTCTGGCAGACCAGGGGTCAAGGTGAATGTGAGCAATCCAGCACTCGAGGCTGGTGCGATGTTGGCAACCGTGAATGTAAGAATACATGAATGTAAGAATACGTCACCTGGAACCCACGTTTTTCGATGGCAGCCGACTCGTCTGGCTGACCAGCATTCACGGTTGGTGCGAACGGTGCCGAATCTGAGGCTGGTATGTTGCTGGTAGTGTGGAATGTGGGGCTGGCGTCACCCGATATGGCTGTAAAGTGACCGTCATTCCCAGGGGCGAACTGCTCCTCTCTAACGGTTTTGCAAGTTTCAGCAAGCACCGATATAATCCCTGTGTCAATAGTAGCAGTTCGCTGCCCCTGCGACTCGCGTTCACTTACTGGTCCTAAGTGTGTAGTGGGTGCGGCTTCACCATCGACCGATGCTAGGTTTATAGTCAACAACATCGATTTGACGTGCTGCAATAAGATGTTTAGAGTAGTGGTCAGATATATCAAATAACACAACGTACACGGGTACAATGGATGGAACAATTGATAGACATGTCGGAGGAAGAGTGTGTACAATTGAAATGATGTTCGAGATTCGCCATGGTGGTGGAGATGAAAGAAAAGTGAACTGTGGCGCCATCCCTCAAGTACTCCAAACGTAGCTCACATGACTACATCGTGTCACTCCCTCTTTACAATGGATACATCAACACACAGCTGGGAAAAGGTGCATCTAAATCTAAATTCTCCTGGGCTCAGAAGTTTATCCACTACGCTACAGAACAATCCGATGAGACGATGGAAGCTCTTGGGCACATCTTCCACGGGATCGAAGCTGGATCTCCTCGCTGCCTTGGGTGTGCCTAAATTCAATTTAAAATCGAGTTTATAGGCTGTTTCTTTAGCCCAGGGACTCAGCATCATGTCGGGCCTTCGTGTCGCGCGCCAAATTCGAAGTTCTAGGGTCCACTAGGGTCTGGAGGGCATGTGCGATGGCACCCAGGAGCCCCTCGACGAGCTGCTGGAGTGGATACAAAAGGTACGCCATGCTCTGGACAAGTCCAGGGCACTTCAGGCAACCCCCTACCACTACCCTGTTAGGGTAGTTAGTACCTCCTAGCTAACTCCCCTTAGAGGGTCTGGGACCAGGTCCCGGACCAGCCCCCCCGGGCGCGCCCATTTCCTGTAGAATTTTAGCATGGGTGCGCCCTCGAGAGGAATGGACATGCCCTCGCATAAGTTATACACTTGGGCGCGCCCGTACATATATATTACACACTTGGGCGCGCCCATACATAGATTACACACATGGGCGCGCCCACGAGAGGACTGGGCGCGCCCGTACAGAGATTACACATTTGGGTGCACCCGTGAGAGGACTGGGCGCGCCCATACATAGATTATACACTTGGGCGCGCCTGTACATAGATTACACATTTGGGCGCGCCCGTACATAGTTGAGTTTGCACATGGGCACGCCCATGCATAAATTACACACAAGGTGGGCGCGCCCAGATCTGTTAATTAATTTTTATAATAAGTTAGAAAATGCTTACTATGGACACGAAATGTTGCTACACTTAGCCCAATTTATTATTAGTGCTTTTAATGTGTTCAGCAATTAGTTATATATTCATTGGACTTTGCAAATACACTTTAACGTAAATAATAAGTAAGTTGAATGACCACATCGCGGGGATGCTTACTATGGACATGAGATGTTGCTACACTTAGCACCTGGTTTATTAACAGTCCTTTTAACATGTGACCACATCACGGGGATGCTTACTATACACATGAGACAGTGGAGAAACTTGGTGCCAGATTGATTGACAGTAATAATAAATAAACGAAACATTGTATCGACTACATGTATCGACTAATTGTCATCACCGCCCTGCATGGACTTAATCAACTGTCCTATAGCTGCCAGCATCTCTGGGGTCATTTCAAACTGCTTACTGGGGCCAGCAACCTCTGTGCGTGGGTTCTTTGGCTTGCTGGGGCCAGGGACGTCGTTGTCACTGCGTGTCCTCTTCTGGGGAATGCGCTCCTTGTCATTGTCGTTAGTGTGAGGCCGTTTTGTATGAGTAGAGGCTTCCACGAGACGATTCTGATACATAATGCATCATCACTCTCAGGATCCTCCCTTCGCTTGGCGTTGCTGTTTTTCAGGCATTGTTGGGACACCCCGTTTGATTTCTTCTTGATGTCATACTTCTCATCAGTCTGGCCAGGGGGAACAGCACCGACGGGCCAATTGATGAGGCAGAGCTTGTGAGTGTACGCAAAGTTGGGCCAATCTGTCCATGACATCTTCATTGCCAAGCAAACATCAATCTCCCACCCGCGTTTGAACAATGCGCGACCTATAGCACACGTCAGCAATGCCTGGGACCTGTAATACAAATGAATGCTCACCAATATCTAGCCGCAACCATTCAATGAAAAGACTCCGCTCGTCGTCGTGAATGTTGGTGTGCTTCTTCAGCTTCGCCACGAACATTAACGATGGATCGTCAATGGCGCTGGTCCCGCGAAGCTCTATATCTGAAACTCTGGTTTGATGTAATTAATG
>JABCKT010000498.1:0-12831 GCA_018858115.1 Tephrocybe rancida | reverse complement strand
AAGATTGCATCGAGGCTGCGAGGGTCCACCGTCTGGGCGATAGGAAATTGATTGACTGTGCTTTTCGGCGGGTGCTTTACCTCGACGCTCAGTTGCAAACGTCCTTCGATTTGTCTCGACGCCCTCTTTGCATTGTGCCTATACTGCCCTCGTTATGGGGTTCCTTTTCATTGTTTCTCTCACCAGATCACGACGATGGCGGATCGGAACACGTTTGCAGCGAAGTCCCTCTGTATCAGCGTCATATCTAGCCGCCCTTTTCTTCTCTCGCATTTCCAATATTTTGATCTTCCACAAAACATCCACGAGCTATCTCAACAGGCCGACGAAGCCGTCAGAGAAATAGACGATTTAAGATGGAGGCTAGAAGAGACGCTACAGCCACCCAGTGGATTTGACGACAAGTTTGTCCTTGTCCAACTCCTCCGAGAGTACATAGACGCACTACAGTTGGCAGGAGCCCGGCTCTCCGCATGGGCAGACGTTGTCAATTCCTATTCAATCTATCTTCACATGCCCCTCGTCTATCTCGTTCGCTACTCCATCACCCTCCGCAACCATCCCTTGATTCGAAGCTTACCAAAGTCTCCAGATTTATGCCCACCAAATACTGGCCTACATCCGGGTGACCATCCTCGATGTTACCATCCTTCCGACTTCTCCTGAACGGTCGAATATCTGGTTCTCATTCTTTGTCCCAGCCGCCTTCATTCGCGAAGAGTACAAAAGTCTCTGCGGGGAGCTCAAGCCCTTATCGTCTGCTCTCAATGCCCTGGGTTTCAAACCAACCGCGGATCAGACAATGGACAACCTTACGCAGATTCAAGGGCCAGCAGTGCGGCCTCTTCATTCACAACCAGGATCTTCCCCATCGCCGCTTCCCCTATCGTTCGCCGGCCGTGGTCTATTCGGCTCTCTTGCTCTTATCCTTCAAGACTAAAGACCAGTGTCGAGTGACATCACTCCTTGACTTCGTGGCCACGCTAAAGCGCTACACGCCCAAAGCAGTCGAGCCTTTCGTCATCACGGAAACTCTCGATCTGCGATACTGCCAGAAGCGTCACAGCTATTCTTCGACCGAGCGCTGGACGAAATTCTGACTTGGGAGCCAGAAGCCAATTCCAACAAGCCTTGTTCTTTCTCCAATACTGACATCACGCGCCTCATAGCCTCCCTCGAACACAACCTCATGCACGAACTTTCTGTTCGTTTTGCGGGGGATACATTTGGATTAGAAATCGTACAGGGTCCTTGATCACCTGGCAAAGCACGCGACCCTGCGGAGAGCAGCCCAACGGCTGTGCCATATGCATCAGGTTCCGAGGGCGGGAGCCAGAATTTTGTTAACGTCAAGATGGAGCGGGAGGGGGCAAAGAGGAAGACGAGGATTGATCGAGATCGGGTACGATGTACGCTCTGGCCTCGTTCAAATCTGTGATCCTCAGGTTGCTAATGACAAAAACAATATAATCAAGTGCCAGCCTGTGACAAAGCATGTTTAAGCACCAGCTACGGCCTATGCTCAGCCAACTTCCGTCCCGGAACAAATTTCAGTTCCATCCTTCAATTCCATCCTATCAATATACTCTCCCGAAAGTAGCCTTGCGACCCTACAACATGAAGCAATAATCGCGAGGTACACCGGCGATCCGGAGCCGTGACCATCACAGTGGAGCTCCAGTAGGACTGCTTGAAGAGGGCGGGGGTTGCTGTAAAGATGTTGGGAGGCAGTTGGAAGGTATGGAGGTAGGTTGGCGTAGGGAGTCTGAAGAAGCTCACTACAGATACGAACCAGAGTATCTAGTCTTCACGTCAGCTTTGCAGTGGAATATGACGATGTAAATGTGGCTAATGTGCACCTGCTTCCGGGACACGCGAGCCCGATTGAGATAAGTAACCACTCGTGACCGGACTTCTCTTTGTCTTACCGAAACCGTGTACACTGTGCGTACGCTGTAAATTGGTTATCTTTGAATATATTGATGGATGGGGGGTGTACATTGTCTGCCCGAGACCCTTGAAGGCTACTGTAGGTTTCTTTGTAGTAGAAATAATGAGTCAAGTTACGGTGGTCGGAAACTATCATCTTCGCGTCGGGACCCTTGGGGATCCCCTGCGCCACTGAATGCCGGGAGTGAAACATCCTGAAGTGTTGGGCTCCCGAGACTTGGGGATCTGACTATGCGATTGATAAGAAGTGGAACGGCCATCGGATATATAGCCTGCGTCACAATATATTTTCAGTTTTATTGTAAGTAGTATTGGTTGAACTTACAAGAACGAGGGTGTAGATGTCTAGCAAAATCACTGGAGACTCAATATTATTTGTCCCCAAAATCTGTCCATACTGAATACCATCATAAAGAAAATTCGTAATGGATGGGTCCAAGAAGATCAGTACGGTGTACGTGATCTCAAGATTATTTCTTCAGCACTGCGCGACGCCAGAATAAATGCCATGGTGATCTCACCTGGAGAACACAATACCCACAACCGGACTCTACGATGAGAAGTAATGCCTTCTCCGCCCCTGACTTCTTCCTCCTCCCACTGAACTCCCACATTTTCCGGTGTCTCCTACGTTGAATCTAAGTACGATGCATGTGAAGCCTTGTTTCCACTCACCATGCCTTCAACCCAATAGTAAGTGTGGTTATTATGTTGACGGCCGCACTGCCACAGATAGCTGAAAAAAAGGGAATGGCGGGGTTACTCGGTGGGGACCAATTATCCATCATCCGAGTCAGACCAAAGTAGGCGAAGGTGCTCACTAAAAAAGAGAAAAATATCAATTCAACAACAAAAAGTCACGGGTTAGATTTAACATACGGCACACGCCAAGAAGCAGCAAGAGAGGTAGAATGGTGGCTCGACGACCACACAAAACCCATGCTCTCCAGATGACGATGATGTCGGCCATGATCTGCTGGAGTGCATTCAAGTTCAAGAGCGGCTCAAAGTTCATTCGCCAAAGCAGAACTTACAAGGAATTGTCGAGAGAAATGGCCCACCTCATCGAGCATCTCTAGTATACTGGGGTAGTAGTAAAATTCCACATCCCACGCAGTCCCCTGGATGATAAAGGCCTGTCGGACAGTGACCATAGCAGAAATCAAAATTGATATCCAGTATAACGTCCCCAACAGCAATGACACTGATGTCATTACCAATATCGAGAGTGCCAGCTTTTCCCGCTGTCTAACAGAATAGCTGTGTCAGTCAAGTATTATTTCCCCTTGAAAATTCACATACAAAAGAAGCGAGGTGGACATAAGAAAGACAATGATGACGACATCTGTGTGGAATTAGGAGACACTTTTGTGTGGAACAGTACACATAATGCGCACCATAAAGTAGAGTTATTATAATGATTTCAATGACGCTCTCGTGGATCCCTCGGGCAACATATTGGAGAATCTGTCTGTCAATCTGGTCAATCATAATCTTGGCGAGGAAAGTATGATGATTTGAACTTTTCGTAGGTTCTTAAGGGATAAAATGGCGCCCATGATCAAGCCAATCATCACCTCAGAATATGAAATCATGGCTGTGCAGTCCCTTCGGAGTGGAATTTTGGGATGGGGGGAACAGCAATAACTATAACAGACAGATTGTATAGCCCTGTAATCGTGTGACCAGTAATAGCACAAAGCAAGTGTAATATTATCACGGTGGAGAGATGTAGTGCCGTAAACTGTTCATGAGATAAGACTTCAACAACAGATATCTGGGTCCGTGTCCTTCGAAAGATAATCTAGATGTGGAGCTCCATGGCTTGTAGGAGCGCTCTATCCTGCAAACACGAACAGAGTGGCTATGAGCATCATGATGGAAGCTTGGGACTAAGATCATTGTGTTGGAGGCTGTACTACAGTCATTAATATGAAATAGATATCAAGCGAAGCAGATATGTACGAAGCACGTTGGGCGTGGCGATCCCAGCCCCTCGATGATCGATGAGTCACCGGTATGTGGATGTCGCGTGGGCAATTGATGGAGGGCTGGTCCGAAGTGGGAGGAGAGGGAAGAAGGGTGGAGGAACACAGCTGGTGGAAGGGCTGGTGGTTTCGGGTATCGTTCTTCAGCTAGGCCGTGTGGTGTTATCGTAATTTTTTTGTATGCAAGGCGCACCCAACAACACCCAGCATTCTCGATCCAAAAAACCAACATCTGCGAGGGAAGCAAGCGTGCCTACCTCCTGCACCCCAAAACGGCACATACACACGCATCTGCCAGCCATCGAGGGTGAAAATCCCACTGTCGCTGGTGTTCCGGCACTGGGGGATCCTAAGGTTGTGTTCCTCGAGATTTGCATGTTCAAGTCGGCGCTGACGTTTCTCCCGCCTGTTCTCATCAACCATCTGACACCTTGACACCCTCCCCGCCGTTCTAGGACATCTTGAAAGGTGGAGGAATATATACCCAACCGTGTTCACCATCTCCTCTCTTCCCTTGCTCTCCTCGCCCACCCGCTATCAACCAGAGAGTGGTCTAACCTCACGAGTAGAAGTTTCATGGAGAATGACGAGGAAGATTGGCAGGTTGATTTGTGCTGGAGTTCATGTCAAGTCTTTATAGCGAGACGGCCCCACTGAGGCCGAGTTTCCCCATCCCTTCCACGCGTTTTGACGGAAGGAGAAGGGCGCTGCGCGGCTGGATTTGGTGCGAGGAGGGGAGGATGATGTTTCGAAGACAGCTGCGTACTACGCTTCTATCTCTTGTCGCGCATTCAGCACGAGTGTCGGGCGAAGAAAAAGCTGGCACTGTTCGCATCCGTGTGGCGCAAGACTTCGAAATAGGTTTGGATGCGAGAGTGTGTCAACTCAAGATGGGCTGGCAGTGAGCGTGAGCCTCGAATTGGTACATGCTCCATGAAAAGTTAGATTCAGGCGTTCTTGTACACCCTAGCCAGGAGCGTGGAGGGGTGAAACATGCAACAAGGTACAGCATTGTGGAACACATGGGCGAAATAGGATGCAGTTGGCTGGGGGTGGGTATGCGCGTCTCGAACCGTTGCAGAGGGTGCTAGTACGAGCGGCTGGGCGCCGTGCATTGGAAGTAGTAGATGCCTAGATTCATGTCGTAGTTGTGGGAGGCGAAATGATGGTCCGGTGTCGGCTCTGGAGAAGCTCTGAACTGTTCTGGGTCGTCTTATGGGCGGGGTCACCAAATTGCACGACATCTCCCCTGCAGTGTACCCTCTCCATCCCTCTTTATATTCACGACATCCGTCGTTCCTTTAGGCCCCAGACTCGCAAAGGCCCAAAGGCCCGATTCCCTCGTCGGACCTCAAGCCCAGGCGCACCCCTCCGTCGCTTCTCATTCGCGGTAGCTGCTGAAATATGTGGATGCATCATGATTTCAAACTTGGCTGGGAGGCGGCGGGATGACGTAGGACTCGAGGACATTCGAGGCGAGGAGCAAGAGATGAGGTTAAGGGGCCATGTGTGTGGGGAGTTGATCACAGGGAGCACTCGCGCAACTAGAACAGAACATCTGGGTCGATGGTGAGCGTGCTGAGGTCGACCTAAGAGGAGATGTAGTACATTCAATAATACATGACGAGACGACGGCAAGGAAGGGTAGTCAAGAGTAATGATGTCACCGGGCGGTCCCCGGTTCAATTCCAGGTGTTGACCTTCCTTCTTTTGTTTTTCCTTTGCAACATAGATGCACCCCTCCTGTTCTCCACGAGCTTCCTCATGTCACACTCTACGATTCACGAGCAACATCCCACCAGGCCTTCAGCCAACTGAACTCACTTATCCCATCATGATCACACATCCTTCCTGAAACTGGGGACACATCACTATTGCACCACTATCTCTACGACAGCTGAGTCTTCCACTCATCCTCTCGCACCACCTCTCCTGTGATCTGTAGACGTCAAAGTCGGACGCGTCCCCTTCGTGCACACGCCGAACAAGACACGGACGCGTAGATGCATCTTTTGGGCAAACTACCTCCCACGTCAAATTTATGTGGCATACCGCTCTCTCGACGGGCTCTTATACACCAATTACACGCCCTCCGTGGTCAAGACACCCACCGGACCTCCTGACCTCCATTCGACGTTTCCCACGTCTACCCAATGATACCTTCGTCCGACGTGTCATGTATGTACTACGTCTCCCCAACCAGCCATTGGCATACTCATCAGCAACACAGGTATTCTACTATAAGTGAGCTGTTGCTCGCCTCCACCCCCGCAGCACGCATGCTCCCTCCCCCACCCTTCCTCGCCTCAAGTATTCCCAAACCCAACATCCTGCCCCGCCTCTCCTAGCTGTCTGGCCTCAATCCACGCATTTAAGAACACGCCGGTACCTCATGGCAGGACAGAAGGGGAGGACTCAGAGCGACGGAACGACGCACCCCACCAGGGAACGGTCAATGAAGATGGAGCATTCGCCTTTGCAAGTCCGGGGCCCATCGGGGGTTGAAGGAGATGAGGAAGAGAGGGCTGGGATTTTTGCAGCGGGGAAGATACACTCTCGATGCGAAGGACACTTGCGACGCACTATGCCCAGGCCACACGGCCCCAATCAACCATCTCCAGCTCAGTCCACCCCCTCCAACATTCTAAATATCCGTACGATCCGCAAAACACGTACCAGTGCTCCCTGTTCCTCCCGACCGTACCGCGACGTTTCCTCCGCGTTGGGGTTTTAGTTCTTTTTAACCAGCAACTCAAACTTACAATAGGCCTTGGCGAGGTGAAGAAATCTTCGGATGAACACATCAGAGAGTTACTATCCTGGACCACCCACAGGTTCGTGTGCTTCAACTTTGGATACCAGCAGAAACAGATTATTTATTGTATTTTAACGCAGGAGAATATAATGAACAAGTCAAAAACTCTGGTCAAATTATACCTCCGAAGCAGAGTGTCATGACGCCAATATTACGACCACATGGAAAGCCGGCATGGATACATTGATATTCGTGATGTCCCAATCCAAATGAAAATGCGACGAGCACGCGAACCCGTCTCTCTTTTCTAGGCCGCTGCTACGGTCACCGCTTTTATTGTCGAAAGCTACAAACTTCTCAAACCACACTCGGGCGATGTCACAGCAACCTTCCTTGGTCAATGTCTAGCTGTTCAAGTGGCGACGGCGTCCACCAATCGCTCGACATTTCAACTGCCGGACCTCACGACCCGTCGGTTTTCGCCTTCACACTCCGCAGTCGCGGTCAACATATTGTGGTTCCTCAACTTCGTGTGTAGCCTCGCTGCCGCTCTTTGTGCAACACTCCTGCAGCAATGGGTATGGGGCTACCTTCAGCGCATCCAGCGGCACACTCGATCCCCTCGACACGCCAGGGTTTGGGCATTTTCGTTTGCAGGAAGCGAGAAACGGAGGATGGACCAAGTCGTCGAATCCATACCTCCTCTCCTCCACATGTTGCTGTACTTCTTCCTCGCGGGCCTGTTCGTTTTCCTCTCTTCCCTCAACAAAGCAGTGACACGCGCCGTCGCCGCCATCGTCGCGTATTTCATGTGCTTCTACAGTCTTGCGACCTTTGCGCCCCTCCTCGATCCCTCCCCACCGTTCGAAATGCCACTTTTATTTATCCTCTGGCACCTCAAACTCGTTTTACCTGGGAAGTTGCCCCATTGGTTCAAGGATACCGGGATACACCACGGCCACGGCGGATCTGGCGAACGTGCGCGTGCGACTTGCTATGCACACGCCGAGGGATATAGAGGGTGCTGCGCGACAGGATGCGAAGGCGTTGCAGTGGGTGTACGAGATAATCACGGATGCTCGCGAGCTCGAGCCGTTCGGGGTTCTTGAGCTCGGCGGATGGGTACAAGACTTGGAAGGCTGCATCGAGGCCGCGAGGGTCCACCGTCTAGGTGATAGGAAATTGATCGATCGTTTTTGGACGGGCGCTTGACCTCGACGCCCTCTCTCGCATTGTGCCTGTACTACCCTCGTTATGGGGTTTCTTTTCGCCATTTCTCTCACCAGATCTTGGCGATGGTGGATTGGAACAACACGTTTGCAGCAAAGGTCATCTGTGTCAGCGTCATGTCTAGCCACCCTTTTCTTCTCTCGCATTTCCAATATCTTGATCTTCCACAAAACATCCACGAGCTATCTCAACAGGTCGACGAAGCCGTCAGAGAAATAGACGATTTAAGATGGAGGCTAGAAGAGACGCTACAGCCACCCAGTGGATTTGACAACAAGACCGTCCTTGACCAACTCCTCCGAAAGTACATGGACTCCAGCAATTGGCAGGAGTCCGGCTCTCCGCATGGGAAAACGTTGTCAATTCCCATTCAATTTACACTCGCCCTATCTTGATATGCATCTTTGCCTCGCGATCTCCATCACCCTCTGCAACGCCCCTTGATTCGAAGCTTACCAAAGTCTTCAGATTTATGCCCACCAAATACTGGCATGCATGCGGGTGACCATATCACCACCGCTCCTTGATGTTACCGTCCTTCCGGCTTCTCCTGAACGATCGAATACCCGGTTCCCATTCTTTGTCCCAGCCGCCTTCACTCGTGAAGAGTACAAAAACCTCCGCGGGGAGCTCAAGCCCTTATCGTCTGCTCTCAATGCCCTGGGTTTCGAACCAACCGCGGGTCAGACAATGGACAACATTATGCAGGTTTGAGGGCCAGCAGTGCGGCGTCTCCATTCACGACCAGGATCTTCCCCATCGCCGCTTCCCCTATCGTTCGCCGGCCGTGGTCCGTTTGGCTCTCTCGCTCCGATCCTTCAAAACGGTAAAGACGGGTGTTGAGTGACATCACTCCTTGACTTCGTGGCCACGCTAAAGCGCTACGCGCCCAAAGCAGTCGGGCCTTTCATCATCACGCAAACTCTCAATCCGCGATACTGCCAGAAGCGTCACAGCCATTCTTCGACCGAACTCTGGACGAAATTCTGACTTGGGAGCCAGAAGCCAACCCCAGCAAGCCTTGTTCTTTCTCCGATATCGACATCACGCGGCTCATAGCCTCCCTCGAACACAACCTCACGCACGAACTTTCTGTTCGTTTTGCGGGGGATACATTTGGATCAGGAATCGTACAGGTCCTTGATCACCTGGCAAAGCACGCGACCCTGCGGGGAGCAGCCCAACGGCTGTGCGATATGCGTCAGGTTCCGAGGGCGGGAGCCAGAATTTTGTTAACGTCAAGATGGAGCTGGAGGTGGCGGGGAGGAAGATGAGGATTGATCGAGGTCGGGCACGATGCGCGCCCCGGCCCCGTTCAAATCCGTGATTCTTAGGTTGCTAATGACGAAAGCAATATAATAAAGTGCTAGCCTGCGACAAAGCATGTTTAAGCAGCTACGGCCCATGCTCGGCCAACTTCCGTCCCGAAACAAACTTCAACTCCATCCTTCAACTCCATCCTTCAACTCCATCCTATCAGCCTTGCGACCCTACAATACGAAGCATGAATCGTGAGGTACACTGGCGATCCGGGGCCATGAGCGTCACAGTGGGGCTCCAGTGGGGCTGCTTGAAGCGGGCGGGATGTTGGGAGGCAATTGGAAGGTATGGATGGAGGTAGGTCAGGCGTAGAGAATTCGAAGAGGCTCACTACAGATACAAACCAGAGTATCTAGTCTTCATGTCAGCTTTGCGGTGGAATATGACGGTGGAATTGTGGCTAATGTGCACCTGCTTCCAGGACACACAAGCCCAATTGAGACAAATAACCACTCGCGACCGGATTTCTCTTTGTTTTACTGAAATTGTGTATGTCGTGTGTATGCTGTGAACTAGTTATCTTTGACTATATCAATGGATGTGGGGTGTACATCGTCTTCTCAAGACCCTTGAGGGCTACTGTAGTACTGCTGTAGGTTTCTTTGTAGTAGGACTCATAACGAGTCGCGTTACGGTGGTCGGAAACTAGCATCTTCGCGTCGGGACCCTTGGGGATCCCCTGCGCCACTAAATGCCGGGAGTGAAACATCCTGAAGTCTTGGGCTCCCGAGACTTGGGGATCTGACTATGCGATTGATAAGAAGTGGAACGGCCATCGGATATATAGCCTGCGTCACAATATATTTTCAGTTTTATTTTAAGTAGTATTGGTTGAACTTACAAGAACGAGGGTGTAAATGTCTAACAAAATCACTGGATACCCAATATTATTTGACCCCAAAACCACTCCATACCGAATACCATCCACTACAACACCCATAATAAATGGGCCCAAGAAGGTCAATACGGTGTACGCGATCTCAAGATTATTTCTTCAGCACTGCACAAGACCAAAATAAATGCCATGGTGATCTCACCTGGAGAACACAATACCCACAACCGGACTCCACGATGAGAAGTAATGCCTTCTCCGCCCCCGACTTCTTCCTCCTCCCACTGAACTCCCACATTTTCCGATGTCTCCTACGTTGAATCTAAGTATGATGCATGTGAAGCCTTTTTTCCACTCACCATGCCTTCAACCCAATAGTAAGTGTGGTTATTATGTTGACGGCCACACTGCCACAGATAGCTAAAAGAAAGGGAATGATGGGGTTACTCAGTAGAGGGCGATTATCCCCCACCAGACCAAAGTAGGCGAAGGTGCTCACTAAAAAGAGAAAAATATCAATTCAACAACAGTCACGGGTTAGATTTAACATACGGCACACGGCAAGAAGCAGCAAGAGAGGTAGAATGGTGGCTCGACGACCACATAAAACCCACGCTCTCCAGACGACAACGACGTCGGCCACGATCTGCTGGAGTACATTCAGGGGCGGCTCAAAGTTCATTCGCTGAAGCAGAATTTACAAGGAATTGTCGAGAGGAACGGCCCACCACATCGAGCACCTCTAGTGTCCTGGTGTAGTTTGCCCCCACAGTCCCCTGGATGATAAAGGCCTGTCAGATAGTGACCATAGCGTAAATCAAAATTGAGATCCAGTATAACGTCCCCAGCAGCAATGACAGTGATGTCATTACCAATATCGAGAGTGCTAGCTTTTCCCGCTGTCTAACAGTATAACTGTGTCAGTCAAGTATTATTTTCCCCTTGAAACTTCACATACAAAAGAAGCGAGGTGGACATAAGAAAGACAATGATGACGACATCTGTATGGAATTGGGAGGCGTTTTTGTGTGGAACAGTACACATAATGCGCACCATAAAATAGAGTTCTTATAATGATTTCAATGATGTTTTTGTGGATCCCTCCAGCAACATATTGGAGAATCTCTCTGTCACCCTGGTCGAACATAATCTTGGCAAGGAAAGTATGATAATTTGAACTTTTCGTAGGTTCTTAAGGGATAAAATGGCACCCATGATCAAGCTAATCATCATCTTAGAATATGGAATCATGGCTGTGCAGTCCCTTCGGAGTGGAATTTTGGGATGGGGGGAACAGCAATAACTATGACAACAGACAGATGGGAGCTTCGGACCAAGATCTTTGTGTCATAGACATCAATCGAAGCAGATATAATACGAAGCAGGCTGGACGTGGCGGGCCAGCCCCTCGATGATTGATGAGCCACCGGTATATGGATGTCGCATGGGCACTTGATGAAGGGCTGGTCCGAAGTGAGAGGGAAAGAAGAGTGGAGGAACACACCTGGTGGAAGCGTTGATGGTCTTGGGTATCGTTCTTCAGCTGGGCCGTGTAGTGTCATCGTGAGTTTTTTGTATGCAAGGCGCACCCAACACCCAGCATTCTCAATCCTAAAAACCAACATTTGCAAGGCAAGCAAGCGTGCCTGAGCCCTGTGGACGCCCCTCCCACGCCGAAGAACGTCAACAGATATAAGCATCCAAGAGTCATGGGGAGTGAGGACATGAACCTCCTGCTTTTGTCAAATTTGTTGTGATTGACACGAAGGGAGTCGCGGGTGTGGAGAAGTCGAGAAGGAATGGAACGGAGAGTTCATGAAGCATGATGAAGGCTGATGAAGGTGAGGAGCCATGGGAACGCCAAGACACGGACACATTGTTCTCGTCCTTCTGATGCCGAGGGAAACATCAATAGTGCGTCCCATTTGTTAGTACTTACGTGACGCTATATTCTTTTCCATGCGACTTACGAGCCAGTTATGGGCCCTATCTTGACGAGGTCCCTGTCGATATTCACGGGGGCTACGATGCTACCTCTGACGATGCTGGTGTGTCTTACACTTTTGTCTATCTGTCGGATGTCCATTCTCTGATCGCCTATCTTTCTCTCTCTGTCTAGCTGGAAGACGTCGGAGAAAAGTACGCGGCCCTTACTGTGTACCATCTGTATCAGCTTGTATCAGGCAGGATTTGGGTGCGAAGAATCGTGAGTGCCTCTGATTTCCACCTGTCACCTGGCAGTTGGGCGAGGAGCGAGAGATGAGGTTATTAACTTTAAGGGGCCATGCGTGTGGGGAGTTGATCGCAGGGAGCAGAAGTCATGGAAGGTACCGCGCAATTAGAAGAGAACATCTGGGTCGATGCCGAGCGTGCTGAGGTCGACCTAAGAGGAGATGTAGTACATACAATGATACATGACTCGGAGACGATGGCAAGGAAGAGTAGCCAAGAGAAAATCCGTCTATATAAAATAATAATGATGGCACCCGGCGGTCCCCAGTTCAATTCCGGTTGTTGACCTTCCTTCTTTTGTTTTTCCATTGCAACATAAACGCACCCCTCCTGTTCTCCACGACCTTCCTCATGTCACACTCTCCCGTCCGCGTACGATTCACGAGCAGCATCCCACCAGGCCTCCAGCCAATTGAACTCGCGGCCCATTATCTTACAGAGTTTTCGGTGTTTTCGCGTGATGAACCAAATTATAAAATAGAAAAAAATTAGAATAATTCAGGAAATCAATGAGCGATGCTCTG
>JABCKT010000497.1:0-12833 GCA_018858115.1 Tephrocybe rancida | reverse complement strand
TTGGAGAAGTATATATATTAAACAAAGACCTAAGGTACACGAAATCGACGGCCTTGTCAGTTGAACCGATTAAGCTATTATCTCATCACGCGATAATCTATTGAATAGATTACACGCGATCTCCAACAGATAGTGAGGTATAGTATATTGATGTCTGTCATTGCCTTGTTGTCGAACTGGGCAAGTGCACTATCCATAACTTCCTTGCCATGACGCCAAAGGAGGCTATGAATATAATTTGCAGCTGTTACAGCCCAGATAAAAAGGCCTGATGCGTGCTCAACCAACTTCTCCAAACGTTCATCGCCCGGCCATACTGCGGGCGAGAGATCATGTTTCTTTGCAATTTCCGTGAGACGTCTTTGGAAGTATGTTCTAACATCACGACGAGAGTCTGGGTCATCGATGTTAATCACTAACTCCAGAACATGTTGCTCCAACGGAGGAGGCGTCCTGAACGATTTGAGAATCTCGTCCTCAGGACGGCTCGAGATCAAAATCTTGGCGTTTGGGTAATCCGAAAGTTTCGAAAAAAGCTTTGAAAATGTGGCAGCCGTATCCTCAAGGCAATCTCGGGTCGTTTCGTCCAGGCCATCAAAGATGACCAGAATGGGAATGGAGGGATTGTTTTTCGCGGCTTTGCCAACCACGTCCACGAAAAAATTAGCAGCCTCCTCTGGCGTGTCAACTGAGAATGAGTGTCCCTTGAGTGAGTCATGAAGCTGCTGTTCAACTTCATCGGATTGTTTGGCGACTTCCCGCATAACGGTTGGAAAGTACTTGATAGGATTCGTGGTGTTGGGGTCATTGCGATTGATGAAGAACTGAGCAGCGGCGATATGACGGGACTTGCATCTGCGTACGACAGAGGCCATGACGGCGGATTTACCGCACCCGGGGGGACCAACCAGCCAAAGAAAGTTTTTTGAGGTTCCCTCAGAGTGGTCGTCAAGCCAAGTTTGTATCGTGTCAAGGATCTCCATCCTGGTGTCAGGACTGCAAGGCTTCTTTTTCTGCAACGAATACGTGGCATTTGAGACGGTCCAAGAACCAAGTTCTTCTTCTAAAGCCTTTCGTCGCCTCTGTTCTTGGAGAATGGCTATCTGGTGTCGCCCGTCAGCCTGGCAGTTCCAAACAGTGAGCAAAGAAGAATAGGTCACTCACGACTATCTCGTCCTGTGATTTCTTGAGCTTCTCGAGGGTGACAATGAACATGTCTTGGCGATTGAAGGTGGCCCGCAACAATTGGAAGATGGCGTCGAGGCCACCAGAGATGACGATTGATGAACG
This sequence comes from Tephrocybe rancida, assembly GCA_018858115.1. Lineage (NCBI taxonomy): Eukaryota > Fungi > Basidiomycota > Agaricomycetes > Agaricales > Lyophyllaceae > Tephrocybe > Tephrocybe rancida. The sequence continues at coordinate 11,543 of JABCKT010000497.1, read as the reverse complement.
AGCCTAATTATCGTTCAATAAAAGATAGTGGCCTCAGACATAATTGTCGCCGCATACATACATTGAACATTTGACGTGTATCATCCAGCCTCCTTCGAAAATCGGCAATCTCGCCCTCGACTTTCTTATTTCTAAAGTTCCACCTGCCATCCTCCTATCAAAGGATATCAGTACATTTCCCAAATTTTGTACATCTCAGCATTCGTACCAATCGAGCTGCTGCCCAACCACATATCTCATCGACAAGAGACCTTCCAAGCACAAAATCAGACAAGAGCCACAAATGAACATGTATACTCGGCACACACCGCATATCTGCAAGATTACTCCAAGTGATATTGGTGAACCGACCATTTCCTGCTTTGGTGAATGACTCGTTCACCTGACCAACCCAATGAATGATTTCGACGGCAAAATTCCGGACCTCATGTTGCGAGTACCCAATTTTCTAACAAAAGATACAGGTAAGAGGGTGGGCAACAAGTACACTCGAATGGACGAGGTTGCGTACCGCCCCCAATTGAACAAGTTGAGCAACGGATTTGACCAAACTGCCCGCAGGAAACGGAGCGTTGGGTATCAGCCCTAAGAAATCCTGCCCATTATTAATTGCTTCGTCAATGCGTCGAAAAATGCTGTCAAGGCTGGAGTTGGGATTGTCGAGCGTCCATTTTGAAAGACTGGCAAAGAACTGCGCGTCAAGGTCCCAAGTGTCGACCGAGTGGGAAGTCTGCCGTGGTATTGACGGCCTTTTTAAGAGAAAGGCGTTAGTCGGTCCCTCCGGTCTTTCTCAGGGCTTACTGCATGCTGACCGGGGTTGCTTCGCCTTTTTTATGGAAAAGAAAAGGCGTAATGAACGCATCACAGTTAAGTTTGGGCAATGGTCTGAGTGGGTGGCGCTCCCCGACGGTGGATTATAACAAACGGCTGTAGAACTGGCTGGTGGGGGAAAGAAGGAGAAATGGTTCAGAAGCGATTTGCTTTCTCGACATCACCACGTTTTGATTGACTCGGGAATGTCGTAAGTAGGCCCGGTGACTTAATCAACCCTAGTCTGGACTGCCCCGAAAAAGTCAATTTTATCTTATTCTGGGAATTTTGTTCACAGAAACTGCGTCCACGTGTCATTGCTCACAAAGTCGGACAGAGGCACCGAATATCCATGACCACGAATTCATACGAATCGAATTCGAATTCCATTTCACAGCACGCACAACCAAGAAAATAAAGATAAATTGTAGAAGGCTGGGGGGGAGGGATGGTTCAGAAGCGATGTAAACACATTTTGATGAGCTTTATGCGGATTGTTCTGGTGTTGGGCTTGTTTGTGGAGGAGGGGGAAAAGGAGAAGGGGGAGCGGGGGGAGGGGAAAAGGCGAGGAGGGGCCAGCGGGAGTAATCTGTGAGGTCTGCGAGGGTGCCTTCTTGTTCTTGTGATTTTACGAGTGGTTCTGGACCTGGCCCTGTAGAGGGTTAGTTGTTCTGAATATGTAAGGATGAGAGAGGTAGACGGACGGACGTACGTTTCGGGGCGGGAGATGGCAGCGGGGGTGAGGACGTGCGCACGTGTACGTGGGGGAGGGGAGGGTGCGAGAGGGGCCAGAGAAGGTCGTACGGTCTTGGTGGTCGTCCGACTGTTAGTCCGTAAACGCGTCAGTTCAGTTCGTTCACGTCAGAGGGAAGAATGAGAGAGAAGCAAGGAAGGTGGGTGGCCATGGGTGACCTGAGGGTGACAACGGGGGCTATAACGTAGGAAGGAGGAAGAGCGGGCAGGACCTGTAACAGAAAGAAAAGAAGGAAGAAAGACCACGCCAGAAACGCACCAACGACGGTATTATAAACCCTCACAGGGACCTTCATAACCCTACTCGCACTAGCCCCTCCAATTCCCACTCCCCCCGCCCCACCTGCCGAAGCCGAAGCCCTATACGTCCCCACCTCCAGCTCGTGCCCGAACCTCATCGCACGTCCTCTAAACGTCGGCGGCGGCATACTCGGCAGATTGATACTATACGTATCTATGAATTCCACATTAGTTAGTTAGTTAGATTAACGAAGGAGGGGAAACTTACACGTCCTCCACTCCCCCGGCGCAAGCCTCGGATCCACCGCCAGCACGGCGGGGAGCACGCTGAGCGTAGGCAGCGGCGCCTCGGGGTCCATGTCCTCGTTTGGTGGTCCATCGACACCATACCCATACCCAGTCCCACCCCCATAGGGAATCTCGGGCTCTGTGGGGACGGCACAGGGGAACTCGGGACAGGCAAGGCCGAGAGTGGGTTCATGGGTGACCTAGCGTGCGTCGGTCTCCGACGGTGTCTCGAGCCCGGCGTAGGCATGGGGGAGGGAGGGGGGAGAGGGACGCGGAAATGTCCATGCGCCCGCCGCCCATCGTGCCGTTTCTCGAGAGGCGCACACGGAATGCGTTCGTCGCTTCGTCGCTTGGGGAGGGCGGGGAAGGGGAGGGGAGGAGGTAGAGGGTGCCCCCGAGCAGGGCGTACGCGTAAAGGATGAGCTCGCTCCCTGACCCAGGCCCCGTCGAGGGAAGTCCGAGGCCGATACCTATATTCGGGGGGCGACGCGTGGGGGGTGCGCGTGCGAGGTGCGCGTTAGGGAGGAAGGGGGCGTGGGATATGCTCGGCAGAGAGGGTGTGCTGGGGTAGGGCGAGGGCTGGAAGGCTTCGGCTATTGGGCCTAAAGCGAGGGAGAAGGTCGAGCTGGAACCGGAGGGGGTTTGTGGGGCGGGGGTGGGGTATGCGTAGGGAGAGGGGGAGGGGGAGGAGGAGGTCAGTGTGGAGAGGGAGGGTGCGAGATTGAAGTGAGAGGATTTACGTGCGTGGGGGTGGGTTCGTTGGAGGGGGAGCGCGGGGGAGTGTGTTAGTATGTGGGAGAGGGGGGAGGGGACGTGTGGCGTGGGCGAGCTTGGTGCTGTCACAAGCTATGTTAGAGTTAATAGAGGAGGAAGGGGAAGCGAAGTAACGAACATTGGGAAGGCAACAACTGTGCCTCCAGCTCGCGCGGGGTAATAAACACCGACAGCGCCTTTGACTCTGATTTCGCGAGGCGTTGAGGTCTCGCTCCAGCAGTTCCGGGAGGTTCTCTTCACACTTCGTTCTTTCCCCGGTGTCGCTCGATTTCATCTCCCGGGGTGCGTGTAACAGCCTCCATGCACCTAGTAAATATTAGCAACATATTGAGCACAATAGAGATATGACATACTACAGTTTGAACAGCATCCCAGATACCCGAAATTTCGTCCTGTCGGCGTCCCATCGACCGTAGCCCTTAACCTGAGCGTGATGATTAGTCAATCGGGCCGGATCCAAAGACAGAAAAGACATACAAGGTCAGGGAGGGATCTCTTGAAGCTCTTCACAAAACCAGGTCCAAGTTGTCTGTTGGGGGCCGAGTCAGATTAGCGGCATGCCGACACGCTGCATAACGCGAGAAGGCGTACGGATTCTTTCGAGGCCATTTACATTGACCATTCGTGCGTGTTTCTCTGTAGGATGGCTTGAATGAACGCTTTGGAGGATACGGGATTGAGATACTGACGTGTACGGTCCAACGCACCTTCAACAGAAAGTGGGGGCGGGGTAGGATGTGTGTGCAACGTCCCCTGAGATCGTCCAAGTGGTCTATATACTTCCAAGATCCGTGTGTCTGTGTATCTGTCAACCAAGAGAGCAGGAGGCACACAAGCACATGGTGGAGCGAGTCTTGATCGAATCACAAACGGACTGAATTTCCTGCACCGTCTCAAGCCTCATCTCCCTCCACACCCCCTGCCCCCCACCATCATAGTCCACCCCTATCCCAACGCCGCCAGAGGGGTGGGGCGTATACCGTTGTATATGGTATACGTCGGTCCTTCATGCTCGTCTGCAGCTTGGGCTTAGGCTTATTCGCCGTCTTTGTCCGCAGAGTCGCGACGGCTCGTACCATCCCCAGTGTACATCAATACACGAGCGTAAACCGTAGGTTCACCTGCCAGGCGAGGTTCGATTGAGGGAGACGGAGATGGGTGAATGTGGAGGCGATGGTGATGATCACGAATGGGCTGTCGGCGTTGAACCTATCGCTCCCATGTCCATATACTCCGCCCAGGCCGAAAGCGCAATCCCTTACTGATCGCGAGCGCATCTTCTACCAGCATCGATTTCCTCGGTCGAGGAAGCCGTGATATGCTGGCAATGGTGTGACGCAAAGGAACGAGGACGAAGACCCGAAGTCTCTCGCTGCGTATATTAGCGTTTTTTTTTTACTGAGATTGAACGTGTCCGGTGCAGTATCAGAGCGATGCCACTGGTGGACGGGTGGGTTGTATGTAGCGCTTCCGAGGTTTGAGTGCATCGCTAGAGCGACGCCACTGTTGGACGGGCGAGTGAAAATGCATGCAGCCCTTCTGAGGATCGAGCACGTTGCCATTATGAGCTGTCGAGAACTATTTCTCGAGGTGCTCCCCAAACCGAGGGTGCAGCGGAGATCGAGGCTCTCGAACCTATGACGCTTTGAGGACTTCGTGTGACTGTCCCGGTCCGAAATATCGAGCGCGCTGAATTGATTTTCTAGGATGCGATACGAAGATGGGGCCTTCTCATCGCCTAAGTGGCATTTGGGTTAGGGTTCAAAGGCGTTGCGCTGGCGGATGGTCGTGAGTTGAACCAGGTAAGTGGGGTTCTCCTTCGGAATCGAAGGGTCGAGTCTGCATGGGGCCAGATAATCTGATAAGGGCACGTCCATGGCTCCAACGTGGGCATGGCGTTGCGTACGTTGAGAATGAAGGGAGATGGGGGTGGTGGACGGGAGTGGGAGGTATGCGGACTCTAGCGGTGCGTGGATACGAGGACTCTGCTGCGTGGGTGCGGGCTGCGAAAGTTATCGGAGGCGCGAGTGTTGAGTAGCACGGTGTAGGACAGGATCCGGACGGGGGTGGAAGTGGGATGTGCAGGCGGAGTGGGCTCGACAAGCGAATGGGCGCGCGCGAGCGTCGATCGCCGTCGAGGGCAGTGAAGTCTGATGAAGAGGCTGAGGAGGCTGGACCCGAAGTCGTAGCACCGGTGACGAGGCGGCGACGACACGGTTGGCTATAACATGTCGCGGGCAAGTACTTTGGACCACTTGACAGCCTTCACTTCTTCGCTCACACAGCGGCGACATGCATGTGTCGTATGTACGAGCTGCATCGGCTCGAAGGAACGGCGCTGGCGGTGAAGGCGTACTGGAGGAATCCATGTGGGGATTACTCCACTGGACCAAGGGGACAATTCAATGTTTCGATCGTGCTGATTTCGGTGAGTAATATGAGCTCGGTGAGTGAGGTGTGAGTGAAGGAGAGAAGAATGGGGCGAGTAATACCAGGGGCCATCGTCTCGCACCGATGACTCATACCTTCAGTTTATGACAAGGTAAACTTGGCATCGACATACCCCCAAACTCTCATCCGCTCGGTTACGAAAACGTTATAAATTGACACACATTTTTATATACACTACATATACATTGGTCAATGCACCAAACATTTGAAGAGACATATCATTGTAAATACAAACGATTTTACTGAGTTGACTTTCTGTAAGTTTTATTTTCACTTCACAAATGTTTGATCATCAACGGTCCCATCGCCATTGTCATCACTGGCGCCATCTGAAAGGTCGGCAACGATGACTTTATCAAGGTGGAGCCGGCTGGAAGCCAATATCCTGAACCTCCTCACACCTGGACATGTCCCCCTATATTTGAAGTTGCACTTCTTACCAATTTTTTTGCATCGTCTGCACAAGGGCAAATTCTTGTCACACCATGATCTTCGCTGCCAATCGCCGCCATCGGGCCAGGCGCCAAAGGAAGAAGTACACATGAACAGAAAGGTGGGGAAGACATGAATTGCGGGGTGTTGGCACAACAAATTTAGAAATGATGCAAAGTGGAAAAAGGCGAGACTTATGACGAAATCGAAGAGCGGGTGCGTTGCGGATGTTCCGTAGACATTGATGTGTTCGCCGATGATGTTGAACGGGCGACATATGATGGCTATTCATTGTAACGATTCGAAAATTTTGGAAGTGAGGCACAAGTTGTAGCGTCAAAGGTGCTGAGGGCAATAAGGTACAAAAGAAAACGGTGTGGGGTTTTGGAAGTGAGGCACACTTGAGGCACAGATTGTATCCGTTGCGAGGTGGCGGAGGGTGATGAGGTACAAGTACAAATAAATAGCGGAGATGAAAATACACGCTGTTGGAGACCTTGTATAGCAAGGTGATGAGTGTGGTGTGAGTGTGAGTGGAGGAGAAAAGAGAGCGACACCGACAAACATCACCAACACGACGGATCAAATTCTCTCCTCATCCTCCCATCACCGTCGACTCCATGTACATTATACACGACGCCTCGATTAGCCTTACATCCTCAAGAACATTGGCTTCAATGGAGTACAGCACGTAGAGCTTAGGCCCCGCCACCAAGATCCTCGAAACCGGTGGCCTCTTCAACGTTCCGCGGTATCTCTCTGCGCCGACAGGAACTCATGCAACTTCACCGATATTCAGGTGGGTGTCGCAGAATCGCATTCTTGCTCGTACTTGACAGATATTTGATAGTGTGAAAACTAGCACGCCACAGATCCTCGACGCGTTACTTCTCCAACTCCAGCAGCCCGTTCGCATGAGGAATCTTTAGGAGGATGGGATGAACCATACTATCGATATATTCATGTGTGAGTCCTCATTATCCCCTATGCTGAGTCTTCTCGTTACTGATGCCCCCAGGAATGATTGAGCCCCGGGCCTGGTTATCGTTTCCCCCTTCTCGCAGGACAATCACGGCTCCGCCAGCCCAGCACAGAGAAGGCCCGCTCCTCGCTCCACCAATCTAGACTACAAACATTCATAGTATATTGGCGAGATAGTTCTGCGGCCCCTGGTTCCAACCTAACTCCGGCCGCGCCCGGCCTCGAACCACCAAGGAAATATACAGCTGACATTGTGCCATTTTGTAAGTCTCCATCGCTTCCTCAGTTATATTATCTCGACGCTGATGATGATATATCCTTTCCTTCTAGCCCTGCCCAACCTCATAATTGTCCAACCCCCCTTCAACTATCTACACTACCACGACAATTATTGTAGGACGACATAACGGCGGTTAAGTGCCTTCGCCCAAGGAGGATGTGGACGCATCAGGGATGCATTTGTGTTGGCGCCGATTAGCAGACGATTGAGTTGAACCAGAAGGAATTGGATTGCAAAGTTTGTGCAGGTCATGTAGCATTCGCCTGCTCGGCCTCCAAGTTCTCCGCAGCTGTCGGCTACTATCCACCAACCCCGATTTGATAATGAAGCTTGAAGGTTCGTCATGCTCACCGTTCGGTGACTCAGCGCCGTTGGCTACTCGCGGGCCCAAACTCGACAACAAACACCCACAACTGTCGCTGCTAAATGACGAGGGACCTTCGATGACTCAACGCTGGATGACGGCGGCCACTTATAGTACTTGTTTCTTAGTTCTGTAACAAACTTGCTATATTCACGACTTTTCAAATTCAACATCTGATTGTATTTACCATGATACAACACGAGGAGATGAGGATGTCAAGATGGAAGGTAGACGTGACCCTGGAGCAGAATCTTGTAAAAAATCGATGAGGATAGGTAGAGCGCCGTAATCTCATCGCGATGCAGATGGGCGCATGGCAAACAAGGGGAGCGGGAGTATGAGTGAGGTAAAAGGGGTTGTGGTATAGTCACGGACTAATTAAGCGAGACAAGTACACATACAAAAAAGAAGGGAGAAGGAACACACGATGACACTCGCGAACATTCAGGTACCGTTTTACAGGCAAGTCCGTCGTGCTCGGGGGGATCGCGATGATGTCCACTGGACCAAGACATAACGATATGATAAAAAAGATATATGAACACCGCATATCGTGTCCAAGGCTTCGCACAGACGGTGAGAACAAGGCCTTGCCGCTGTGAGAGCGGCTTGGGAACGGCCGCAAGAATGGGCGAGAGGAAACGTCATGAGCACTGCCGTAAGCCGAAATATAACTTCAGCGTCGATACAGGAATGTATATTAACATACCAGGCTGGCCCGACAGCTTCTTGTCGCAGAAAGCTTTCTTCCTCCGCTGCAGAGGACGTGAGTAGTCGACGAGCAAGCGCGTAAATACTTGTGTGTAGCGGTGCGTGCTTCAACAAGGCTACAGTTATGATTCTATTGATGTTTTCCTCTATTCCAGATGTATTATATTAGCATCATGCAGAGGAACGAACAGATTTGGGACCTCATAGACCGCTTCTGAGAGTGTTGGCTCCGCCTCGATATCAAGAAACATGCAACGTCCTCGGCACGAACGACGAGGCCGGATAGTTTCAATACGCAAGATAGTGACGCTGTGCATCGTGGAAACCCCGAGAAAACAGGTGAGGACCGCAGCTGAAACGAAGAGATAATACTACTATTGACCTTCGGTCCTTCCTACACAGAGAAATTGCTGATTTCCGCCGTGACGATTTGGCGGCAAGACACTCAAGACAACCCGAAGACACTGCGAAGATGTGGGCCTTTCTCGTCGCATGTCAGGGTTTGCGCGTGAGCTCGAACATGTTCGATGACGAGGCTCAGCTCCGGTGAAATCGTGCAAGAGGGCATAAGGGGGCGACTCAAGGGCTTGAGAGCGCGCTTTGAAGAGCCCGTGTTGTATGCATCGGACAAGTGTGAGCCAAAATAAATGCGCCAGACAGAGGCTCGTGTCAGGGAGCGATGGCGGTGGCAGCAGTTAGCAACGGCGTAATAAGGACAAGTGGGATGAAGAGTGACGATCGGATGGGCTACTATCATGTCTGTTCTGTTGAGCACTCTGAGGGTGCTCCGCCAATTTACATAGTGCAGCTGTCCATCGTGGGCCCGTACTGGGACCGTCGGTCGAGGTTTGGGAGTCGTGCATGAGCTGGGAAGTTGGTAACACTAAGACTCGGAATAGCGTGCGTGAGCCGCGCCTGTGGAAGAGCGTGGTGGTTTGGAACAAGTTAAAATCTGTCATTTTGTCACACTTCTACTCAGCTTCCACTCAGCTTTACACCGTTCAAGGAATCTAAGGTTGTTCGTCTGATATTTTTTTCCCGCACCCATGCAGTACATACTAGTTGACTTGCCTGGGACCTACGCATTCAATTATTTCAACCAACGAGAGGTAAGGTTGGGATCCGGGATCGGGTCGTTTCGTGGGGGATTGACTTGCGCCTTGGTTTCCGCGGCTCTGTGTCGGGTGGGCCCGTGATTTTTTTCGTCGGCGGGGGGGGACGCAAGGGAGCAAATACAAGGTCGGAGTGAGAGAGAGGATGGAGGCTCCTTTCGAGAGAAGAGATTGCATCGCATTTGTTGCACCGCAATCGCACTCACCATCCTACGTTCTCTCCCCTCGAGATGTTGGTATAAACAATACACTTCTTCTGATGCTGGACCAAGATGTCGGATGACAACTACCAGATACGGACTTCATCAACTTCTGGCATGTCAGCAATGTTTCATGCCCTCTGCCCACACTTACTCTCAACCAACGGCATCGACTACAACATGTCCAACATCTCAGCCTCTCAATTTCGCTCGAAATATACACACTTTCGTATCCTTGTGATCGGCCGTGCCAATGCTGGCAAGACCACACTGTTGAAGCGGGTCTGCAATACCGACGAAGATCCTGTCATTTACGACGAGAAGAACAAGGCGCTTGTGCGTTTCTTTTACTTGATAGAAAGCATCTCACGCTCACTAATGAGCCAGTTGGATCCAAGCGCGGGGGTGAATACTAACGCTCACCACCTCAGTCATCCATGCTTACTATTAATTGACTATTGATAATCAGCGCGGGATTCACGACATCAATCGCCCGTTTATGTTTGCCAGCAATCGGCAGTTCATCTTCCATGATTCCCCTGGGTTCGAGGCCGGTGACGAATCTCAGCTTATCAAGGTCCAGTCATTCATCAAGGAGCGCGCAAGGGCCACAGATCGTAACGAGCAGCTTCATGCCATCTGGTCACTCCCACTGAGATTACTGTTTTTCCAATGCTTACCATTCAAAAGGTTCTGTTTGGAGCTGGGTAGGGAGAGATTCATGCTGGATTTGGAGGAGAGATTCTTCACTGAAGATTGTTTCGGAAATGGTTAGTTTGGTTCCCTGTGCTTTTCAGACCATCTGTCATGACAAAAACCCTTCTTAGTCCCTGTCATTGCAATCCTCACCAAGTTCAATGATCTGATTGCTCAGGTTTATGATACAAGCTCGGACGATGACACAAATTGTGAAAATGCCAAAACGGAGTGGAAGAAGCTGGAAGCCTCATTATTTAGTCACAAATCTCCACCCAAAGCAGGTGTCTGTGTGGGAGGTGTGTTTTATATATTAATTCTCTGGCTCATCAATTCCGAGAGGTCACAGATATGCATAACAACAATGGAAATCTTCAAGAACAGGTTGAAGTACTGATTGACAAGACAGCAATGTCTCTGGATGACCTCAGTCTTAAAATGTTGTTTGTTTCCATACAGAACAATTTGGAGTTGTGCATTGAGTATGCTGTCAAATAGTAAGCATTTCTTCAGTCAAACTATTTGAACTCTCAAGTGATACCCATTCCAGTGTTCCTTTTCTGGAACCAGAAATCAGTATGGTGAGTGTGAGGGTTGAAACTTGTTATACCACACCTCTGTGCCTGGTTGATGCAAGAGTTGAAAAGGAGCAAATTCTGGCTGGATGCTTATCATGGTTCCAACATTCATATGTGAGCTCAATGTCTGCGTGTTTGAATGGCTGATTGTTACTGTTGAAAGTGGATGGTAAGCTGCCAATCAGGAGGTCACAGGTAAGAAGTGAAGGATTTAGGAAATTTGTCAATCCTGAAAGCAGTTACAGGAACTGAATGTTGTCTGATAAGAGTTAGGGTTATGTATGTGAATCTCTGCTTTGTTAACAGTGAGTAGAAATGAATGGGTCTTAGAAAGTAGGATGGTCTTCAATTAAGGTTGCCTAGGGCTAACATGATTTTTTAACAATAGTATGTGGGTTAGGGATTTTTTGCTGCCAGTCTTTTATATCAAAGGGAACTTCCAGGAAAGAAAAGTAAGTCCCATTTTAGCATTTTAATTGACACAGGCTCAGGATAAGTATATCTAGGAGGTCTGCTGGAGAGTGCTTTATGCTGTTGATTCAGAACTGACAGGCAGCCCAATGCTGTGACTAGGATGTGAGCCCCTCTCTGGAAAACTCAACAGCTGACAAGCCTGGCTGACATTGTGCCCAGCGTGTGAGCCCCTCTGTGAAGAACCCAACAGCTGACAAGCCTGGCTGACATTGTGCCCAGCATGTGAGCCCCTCTGTGCAGAACCCAACAGCTGACAAGCCTGGCTGACATTGTGCCCAGCATGTGAGCCCCTCTGTGCAGAACCCAACAGCTGACAAGCCTGGCTGACATTGTGCCCAGCTTGTGAGCCCCTCTGTGCAGAACCCAACAGCTGACAAGCCTGGCTGACATTGTGCCCAG
>JABCKT010000496.1:0-12850 GCA_018858115.1 Tephrocybe rancida | reverse complement strand
GGATAAGCATCACATCATGGCAGAGCTGCAAGGTAAACATACAAGTAAAATGTTCAAGGAGTATTCTGTGTTCTTAACGCTCCACTCAATGTCATCATTTTCATTGATAGCAGAGTCATAGTGACCCTTAATGATCCATAGCCCATCCTCATATACAAAGATTCGGTGGTTCAATCCTGAAAACATGAAAGACAGTGCAGTGAGTAACTACCAAAGCAGAAAAATATGGCACACGTACTTTTGATGGGAGGGTAAGACTGTGCCATTTTCTTGAGAATTGGACTGAGTGAAGATAAAACTTCTTGTTTAAATGTCATGCTGGGTGATGTGCCAGATGGTAACAGCATGGCAGGATCATTGTTGGAAACAAAGAGATGGACTTTCCCTTTAACAGGGCCAAGTGCTGTTGACTGTAGATCCTTCAAATCTGCGTAATTGAAAACATTTCCCACTGCACGCCCACGGAAAATTCCACCTGAGATGCGTGATGCACCCTGAAGCTGAACAGGGCTGCCTGGTGGACTAGCCATCTTGATATCTATGATTGTTGTCAAGCCACAGCATCCAGAGACCAAGTACACGTTAAAAACACCACAATTCATAGACATCACAATGACAGGACAAAAAACAAACGTAACATAACATACATGTTTATGATGACGAAACAATACAAATTCCGCAAAACAACATAACATACATGAACACGATGACAGTACAATACAAGAGCAAGGAACCAGACAACGATGACAAGAAATCATCAGAAGACTGACTTCAAACAATTTAATAGACTTACCCTCATTGTTCAACTTGCGGCTGTCTTGAGTGGCGTTGACAGGCTCACGGCTGGCTAGAGTGGTGTAGATGTTAGTTAAAAGTTTCATGACATATAACATAACTCACCTTTGTCATCAATGGGCTCATGACGAGTTTGCATAGCGTCGGTGGGCTCGTAGTTGTTGTGAAGCTGATTGGCCTGGTGACTGACCTGTGTAGCGTTGGGTGTGCGGGCGGCGGGCGTGCGGTTGTTGAGGTCGCGATCGGCGTGTGTGGTGTCCGTGGGCATGCGGGTGGTGTTGGGGTCCTGCTGTGGGCTGTGGGCGGCGGGTGTGCCGGCGGCGGGCATGCGGTCGTTGCTGGCGTCTGTGGCGTCTGTGGGCGTGCAGTCGTTGTGGTTGCGACCGGCGTCTGTGGCGTCCGTGGGCGTGCGGGTTGTGTTGAGGTCCTGCTCAGGGCTGTGGGCGGTGGGTGCGCAGGCGGGCGTGCGGTCGTTGCAGTTGCGTCCGGCGTCCGTGGTGTCCGTGGTGTCTGTGGGCACGTGGGTGCTGTTGAGGTCCTGCTCCGGGCTGTGGTTGGGCTCCTGCTCATGGCTGTGGTTGGGCTCCTGCTCGTCGATGGTTCCGAGCTCCTGCTCATGCTGGGTTTGAGCTCCTCCACCCCCGCCCTTGCTCTCAGTCTCGTCCTCCTCCGTCTCGGTCTTGCTGCTCTCGTCTTCATTCTCGTTCTCACCTTTGTTCTCACCTTCACTTCCCTCGCTTTCCTCCATCTCACTGCTTTCCTCCGTCTCGCTGCTTTCATCCTCGTAACGAGCGCCAGCGTCTGAGCGACGTTGACGGGCGGTGGTTGTGGCAGCTGTGGTGGTAGCGGCGGTGGTCGTAGGCGCCGTGCGAGTTCGTTTTGGGGGTGCAACCGAGATGCCGCTGTCAACCAGGGCTTGCTCAGTCCTAAATAAAAGGTTAGTAAGATGGAAGGTGAGTGTTTAGCAGAAACACTCACCTTGTGAGGCATGCAGGAGCGGATTCCGCTACTGCAGCCTCCTTGGACATCTTTTGTGCTGTTGTGCGCCTGCTTGAACACGAAACAATGTTAGTATGTTTGTGAGTGGTAGGGGAGCACTTACCTCGTGTTTTTACCTCTTTTTACCTTCTTGTTTGAGTCCCTGTGTAGTGCGATCGTGAGCATAGACAGCGTGAGTGACAGAAAACATACCTCGGGGCTTCATCCCCCTTTTTTCCCCTCCCCTTCTTCGCTTTTTGGCCTCCTCCTCCTTTTCCTTCGTTGCTGGCGTCGCTTTGATGATCGTCGTCACGTTGTACTGCCTTCTGCTTCTTGTTCACGGTCTCGTCGACTGCCGACGTGGCACGTTTACGGCCAGAACGCGAGGATGGGGGTGCACTGCTGCGGATTAGGCCGCTACGTGTTGTCAGAGCGGCTGTTGAAGCCGTGGAGCGTGTCGTGGCCATGGTAGATGTTGCTGCTGGGCGTCGATGGGTGTGCGATGGTGCTGCGATGGGTAGCGATTGTTGACGGTGGTGTTCAAAGAGCGTGGGAACGAGTCAACGAAAGAGTCGATGACTGAATACACACGGCGGTGGAGAGGGTACTTGAGTCATTGAAGGGGGGTAGTTATCACCGGTCAGTTGGTGTAATGGTAGAGTGTCCACGTTGCTGGTGCTCTGAGTCTATAGGTCATCAGTTCGATCCTCGATGTGTGCAACATTTTTATATTAAATTAATAACAAACACTGTACACTTCCGAAAACATGAGTCCGGTCGGAGTCTGGTCAGAGTCCTGTCAGATTACCAGTCCGTTTCCAAAGCACTCAATAGTCCGGTGGATTCCAGGTGGAGTCCGCCCGGACATCAGTCCGCTGGACTCCAGGTGGACTGGAGTCCTCCGCCCGGACTCCACCCGGACTCCACCCGGACTGAGAGCAGAGCAGACCAGCCAAATATTGGAATTTGGCAGGCTTGAAAATCTGCTCGGAGTCCGCCCGGAGTCCACTAGATTCCGGGCAGTCCACCCGGAGTCTGCCCGGACTCTACCCGGAAAAGGGGGGGGAGTGTAAAGTGCTCCTTTTGGTACGGCAACCGGATATCCTATTGTAGCACAATTTCATAATCTCCCAGACTACATTTTGAATGGAAGGGGATTGGGCGCAGTGCAAGTTGTTGGGTGGCTTCCTATTGTATGTATTGTTCTTCTCTTGTGTGCATCAAAATCATCACAATTTCTGTGCAGGTTGCAGATGAAGATCCCAACTTGAAGCGATTGGTTTATCATGAATATCTTTGGGTCCTTTTAGATGTTATCAGACCTTATTCACATATTGGTCTTGAGATGGAGTGTGGAGACCATATTTTGAGAAGATTCTTCCCCTTCATCTTCATTCTTGCTGCAGACTTTGAAGAACAGTATGTTATCTATTAGTGTATATTATGTAGCAACAATCTCAGTGTTTTTCTAGTGTTCTTCAGACATTGACAAGAGGCATCAAGGCACATTTTCCATGACAATATGAAAAGAGAGCCCAACAACAATCAATGCAACTGGTACTTGCAGCAAAGGAAAAGTCGCCAACTGCTGCAGATGATTATCTCAAATCACATAGCCTTCGTCCTATCCTTGTTCATATGTATATCTACTTAGAGCGTTCCAGATTCTAATAGTCTTTTGCAGAATGCATTTTGGGGGATCAGAAATTCAGATCCACATGAAGCTCTTGCATTTGATGAGATGCACATGAATGACCATGGCCTTGGTGGCAAGCATCTCTGGCCAAAAACACAAGCAGTGATTAAAGAAGCAGGTGGTTCTTCAGCAGTAAATGCCCTGTAATCTAAGTCTCCTTATTTTGAAATTCATGATGCCTCTCAATGATATCTTAGGCTTTGATCATTTCCTTGATGGCATAACCTACACCACTTCAACAAGGCTATGAGTTTTGCTTTTTCAGATGCCAATAAGTATTGAGATCTTCTCAAGGTATGGCTTGATTCATTCACTCACTCATTGGTTGATGATAGGCACTTAGGTCCTAATATATGGTAGCCATGAGGTGCTCACAAAGGAAGACAGTCCTCATGATTATCTATTACTGTGTTGTGTTAGAGCCTACCTTGACATGATAACTTGTGAATATCTTCAAGTATATACTGTGGAAACACTCAAGTCTGGATGGGAAGCAGTTGAACAATACTCTGTTGTAATTGCAGTGAGTACTTGTCACATCTACAGACTATGTTTAACTATTGTATTGTTATTAGGAGTATTTGGAATACACTAATGAAGACATCGATGATGATGATGATGCTAGCAAGGAGAGCTTCAACTGTTGGAAACAGCATGCCCACTCCCATGTCTATGATAATATTGAGGAAAAGGTGTTCTGCATTACTATATCACTTGATTATTTGAAGGGCAACACCATCCCCTCAAGAAATGGTATCAAAATCAAACCAATTTCAAGAATGTTGGGCCACAGGTAGGCTATTTCAAAATTGACTTGTATCACCCAAATCTGATTGAAGCATAGATCCTTCAGAATGAGTTCTGGGCTTTGGTTGCCAGCAATATTTGGAATCAAATCATAATGTTGGCAGAGGCAAAGGATCAGGAAGCCAAAGTTCAAATTGCAGGCAGCATAGAGAACATGCTTGCTCTTGATGATGAAGATGGGAGAAGTGCAAAGTCCTTCAGCAACATCTACCTTGGTGCACCTGAAAAATGTGCAACTTTTGGCACCGTGCAGGAGAGGCATGCTCAAGACAATGCATTCATGGGCTTCCATACATCATTTAAACATTCTATTAATGAATTACTTCAACAACCTGACAGTCCAGTCAAATTGGAAGGCAACCACAAGATATCAATCAACCCAAGCAAAGATTTGGTCAGTCTTTGGTCTCACGTCTCAGTCTCAGAGTTTTACAATTGTCTATGTGCTATTTAGGTGATTGAGCATTGATTCTTGAAGGTGTCCTTTGAGTCTATAGTGGACTGGAAGGAGCTTATTGATTATCTGTGCTGCACACCCTCATTCTGTGGGTCAAGCAGATATGACTGCATCATCATCAATAATGAGCCAAACAGATACTACTTTGCACGACTTGTATTTCTTTTCACCTATACCCTAAGAGGAGGTGACCACATCATCATGCCAGATGGACAGCACAGCACAATCTTTGCCATGGCTTTGATACAGCCATTCACAAGAGTTTCTGTACACTGCGAAAAGGATTGCAATCTACGACTTCTCAGGCTTCAACCTAATCCTCGAAAGAAATCAATCATTGTACCAGCTTGGTCAATAGTTCGTGGTGCATTTATTATTCTGGAAAGTCTGACAGTCCTGAGGTATCAACCTCCCTGGTTGTTGATGTCATTGATACAGACATGTTTCTATGTATTTTTGATATATACCAGAGAACTACATAAGTCAATGACCTATCCACTCATTTCATTGTTTTGAATAACAAATTCAGAATTGTTTCCTATGTTTACTATGACAATATCTACCTCTGCTACATTTGTAACTAAGGACAATCATAAGATTCATCTTGGTAGACCTATAGAACTGTATACACTAAAATGGTTCACGTGGGGTAGCATCAAACCCTCTGTGAAGGAAGCTTGCCACCATGGAAATGAGAAATACATGTGGTGCAATGATTGGTTTATCATAAGCCTGCGCCAATAGCCATCTCACATTGCGCATTGAATCACACCCTATCACACCCCAGATTCGGCCAGTTGGGTGTATGGAATAGGTGTGCCAGTCAGATGCAATGTGGTGAAGGAAGTGGTGTTGGTGGAGATTATGAGTCTGACAAGACAAATCATCAGGCTGGTCCATGAATGATCTGATGAACTTCGCAACATCGGGAATCCAACCTAAGTAGTAGGCAGACTTGTGAATTGGCCATATGGCGGAATTGTCAATGAACAAGGCTCTTGTGGTGCAGAGAAGATGTGTAACTGCTCCATCACAGGTAAGTCCTTCCAGCTCAGCACATTTTGCCTCTGTGCACTCCACAATAACCTCGAGAGCCTCCAGCCTATGAATTTGGAAGTACGGGGAATCAACAAAGATGTGATACTCATCTTCGAAGCCAAAGCAGCCAAAATGACAAGTGTCTGATAACACCATGCTGCGAGACAGGAGATGTGCAGCCATTGGCAATTGACCTGCATGATGGCCAAATGTGCTGAGATTGCTCAGAGGCAGGAAACATCGGGTGGCATGGTGGGATCATAGTGTGTTAGCATCCTAAACTTGGGCTTGTAGTCAAGCTTTGTTGAGATCTGTTGGGCAAGAGAACGGTCAGTATACAAATGAATGTTCGATTCAATCCAGCCGTCAGCTGATGAAAAGAACGTAAATGTGTCCATAAAGAATGTAGGCGCAGGGACCAGAGGAATATCATATATATTCGCCTGGGCGCGAGATGCATAGTGATCTCCGTCATGGTTGAGAAGAGCAGCAGTTAAAGACTCATCTGAATGCCCTTTAGTGTAACAAATGTCTGCATGGCTTCTCCTGTGAAGGTGGGCCATCCAACAATAATACAAGCAGCTGTTTGTATGATGCAGTAATATACTTGCGTCACGAGTAGTATCACTGTCTGCAATGAGCCTCACTGTGTTGAGATGGTCAGTGTACAGCTTGATATCTGGCAAGGTCGAGTCTGATAAGATAAGGGCCGTGATGGTACCCATTTGTTCTCCTTGCAAGATTCCCAGGTATCTTCAGAATTACTGTGGTGGGGCCTGTAAGTGCCGTAGTGACGGACTTGTTGTCAAGAATTCCTGCAGTGGCTGGTATCACCAAACCATCAGACCCCCATAACTGAGTTCCAGGTGCATGTACAGAGGACAAACATGTCAAGTTTGATGCAAGTGTGCATATACGATCCTCAGCTAGACATTGCCAGGAAACAGGGGACCAAGTTGAGATCACCATAAGAAAGTGTCGTAATCTGTGCATGGGCCAGATACCTCAATTACGACCTTGAGCTGCCAACCAGTTTCCAACATGTCTGGGAGAGCATTGGCCAAGAACACTGTCAAACCTTCATTGTTGATTGTCCAGTAGCCAATCTGCAATAGCTGACAAAATCCCATGGAACAGAGCGATTGTAAAACTGAGCACGCATGGGGATCATCCTGGAGACTCAAGTCACAACCCAACTGGGTGTACAAACCCACAATCTTATGAGTTTCCTCTGTGGACTGAAAACCTGGAGTCACCACACAAAGTCCCCTCTTTATCTCCTCAAATGAGATTGAATGAAGGGCTTTGATTACCTCGCTCCTCAACGGTTCTATGACACATGCTCTGCCTATGGTCTACCTTCTGCAATAGCTGATCTTAACTGTGCTGCCTAGTCATCCACACAATGCTTCCCTTGTACTGCCTTTGGCATAGCTGACCCCATCATTGTTGAAGGTGTAACCAAACAGGGCAGCCCAATGTCTCTGTTCAAGGCCACAATGACAACAAGCATGGGACACTGATATTTGAACAACTTAGCAGCTCTTGATCCCGACCATGTAGTGATTCAGAGTGCATCTAAGGTGGCAGGTGATCCTCACTTACCTGACAATGCATTATCTCTACAGTTCACAGTGGCCAAGGCTACTGATGACTCTTATATTGCAGGCCTGTCCTTTCCATCTCTCCAAAGGTTCCCCCTGGAAATGGGAACACTTCCAGTTCATCTATGGATGGCTTACTTCATGGGAGAGGACAACTTTGCACATTCTCAATGGTCCACATCAAACCACCAAAACTCTCCCACTTCAATCCATCACCAAAGCTCCTGGAGTAGACCCATGGACTATCTCAACACATGAAGTTCTGTTGTCCACTAATGAGTTTAACTTCTTGCGTACGTAGGTTGATGATCACAAGACTCGCTATCTTGAACTCCTGGATGTCATTGACTCATTCTCTTTTCCCGCCTTCTCTTTCCATGCCCCATTCACACTACTCCACAAGATTGTCTCTCAAAATATCATCTCCTGTTGTCATGCTCTCCTCTCACTACAACCAATCACTCAAGTTGATGCAATCAAACTGGATCAAAGAATCATGAAATGTGTTCATGACATTCTTGGCTTTCCATTCTGCCCCTTGTCATCTCTGGCCACCCTCCCCCTCAATCTTGGCAGCTTTGAATTCCCATTGATTGCTCAAATCAACTTGGGAATAGCTATAGATGGCCTGGCTCATGACCTCAACCACCACATCCTAGCATATCAAATGATGGCTCTTATTACGATGGCCAACTGGACCTGTTCCATCAACAGCTACATATACCCTCTGGACCTCAAGGGGCTAAAAAGATCATTCATGCACTTTGCAGATTCAATACCAGCCGCGTGGATAGTCGCTCAGGAACAGATGTCCAAAGTTGACTCACAGCTATGTCTTTGACAGACTGATCAATGTCACCTGCTCTCGGGGCAATGTTCAATTTTGCATGCTCTCATGCTTGTCAAGCCCTCAGTTGACCAAACAGAACACCCCGTAGGCCATGCACTTTGGTCCCTCAGAGCTATGGGTCACCGCCAGCTAAGTCATATTGGTTATTGGACTGTTAACCCCCAAAATGTCACTATGTTCATTGTTAGGACACTTCCTCTGGGGTCATGGTCGTCAGCACAAGTCGAGAATTGGGACAAATTGTCTGGAATTTCCTCTCATACACTCACATCAGAGAGCTCTACTCCGGTCCTGCCGACTTGTTGCTCTCTCAAACCCTTTGATTGCAACAGGCTGAGAGGTATATTTGTTCCTTAGTGCTTTCTAACCTCTTCCACCCCAATGAAGTGTCCTCTGGAACTCAGTTATGGGGTAACAATGGCTCATTGATCCCTGCAACAGCTGGTCTCCTTGATGGAAAGTCTGTCACCACAGCTATCACCAGCCCACACACCATCATCATGAAGATCCTCAGGTGTAACATCTCGATACTGCAGGGTGAACTTGTGGGCCTCATCAGTGGACTGATTCTGTCGGATCCCAAAAATCCAGCAGCCTCAATTTACACTGATCACTTAAACTCGTTTAGGCTGATTGACAACAGTCGCACCTCAGTCAACATCGACGCTTGTCTTTGGCACATGAATGGCTGCTCATACTATAGATGGATCCTACACCTTCTTCATTCTCGCAAGACGGCAATCTGCTATACCAAGGGCCATTCAGCTGAGTCCACCATTCCCTCTCTTTTAAATTATTCTGCAGACTATTATGCATCCAAATCCCACTCCCTATCCACTTTGCTACCCCCAGCCCCTATCCCCACCTTCTTCATGGATCATTTTACCTTCTACTCTTCATCCGACAGCTGGATCGAATTGAACATAAATAGTCTCACTGACCAATTATTTTCAGTGCAACTTGCACGCTCACCTGAACTCAATCACGGCTTACGTCTCAATCGCTTGGCCTATGACCTGTCCCCACCCCTGTCATATCCCTATCTACAATCGATCTCCTATTACTCGGCTCTCATTCAGCTTTATTCAAGATCTGGGCAACTACCCACGGCATCGCATCTCCACTCATGCAACAAGCTCAAGTCCACACATTGTTGATTCGGCTGTACTGCCATACCTGAAGACAATCACCACATATTTGTCGAGTGCCTTCATTTCAATGCAATGAGAGTGTCCAGCTCTAAAGAAGTCGTATCCTTAATGGAATCCAAATATTCTGATATGGTTGAGGACAAGCTGCTATCTTTAGCTAGTGCTGAACAGCTTACGGACGCAGCTAAGTCTCTCTTCTCTGACAATCCAAACACTTGGCCACTACACCATTCTGCCTATTACCTAGGTTGTATCCCTGATGTGACCAAATTACTTGGCCTTGACCATCCCTCCCCTCACTCCCTCAATCACCCTTCCATCCGTCTCTCCTGTGCCCTTCACTCCATCACTACACAGTGGCATACTGTGTCAATCCGACTAGCTGGTTGCATTTGGGGAGGCATACAGCAGGCTGCTGCAAGAGATGCAGGCTTTCGACTCTAATTCAATCAATCATTATTATATTATTCCTTTAATTGTGCATCTCTGTATATTTCTAACCACTTTGGTGGCAAGCTTTCCTCACTGAGATTTTGATGCTACCCCATTGCGCCTTTTAGCTACTTTTAGTTATTCACTAGGTCTATCGACGCTTATTCTTAGAATATGTCCTTAGCTACTTGTTAGTGTAGGTAGATATCGGTATAGTAACATAGTAACATGAGGCTGAACATCAATCAAAAAAGATTTTATTTGTCTGTTACTCCTTCATCTCCTCACAACCATGATGATCGCATCTAGCGTTTTGAGGTCCAGGTGCAGTGACCGGAAAAGACCGCAACCCAACTGCAACTGCAACTGCAAAAGACTGGACTTCAGGTTGCAGTTGCTAGGATTTCGATGGATTTAGCAACCGCCTCCGACCAGTTGCAACTGCTGTGCGTATAGATGTACTCTAACCCCTTCAAATCGGTCCTGGCACATCCAAATCGGACAAGAACTGAGGGAGTTATGACAAAAACAATCTGGGTTGCAGTCAACTTGTGTACTCCCCACCATTTTGAGCATATCTCTGTCAGTTCATGCCCGATTTGAAACGTGCCGGGCTGCAAATGAAGGTAAGAGGTATATCTACACGCTACAATACTGCACGCCATGTATATTACCCCTGTTGCGACCGATCGCAACCAGAAAAAGACCGTTCACAACCCGGTCATGTTGCAACTGGTTGCAACCGGTCTTTTTGATTCTGCGACTGCTAGAGACCAGTTGCTACCGGTTGCGGTCGCAGTTGCTACATTTGGGCATCCCCAGCGACCAGTTGCAGTTGCGGTTGCTGAAAAAAGGGGCAAAAGACCGGACCCAACACAACTTTAAAACACTAACTGCACCACCCCCCTCCTTTGCTCCAACAGCGATGTGAGGCATCTCAGGAGCGACCTCAACCTCGCCCAACCCCACCAACCATCTGAATGCAAATGCAAATGGCCAAGCCCCAGACATCTTTCCGGGTGATCCCAACAACCAACAGCAGCCACAAGCACCAATATTCTGTCCCCGAGTTCAGTGAGCGCATGGTGCAGGTCTGCTCTGCCATTTCAACCCAAGAGCGCATGTTGCAGCAGTGGGAAGTCAAGAGGTATTGGGCTTTCAGTGAGAGACCGTTCTGGTAAGCAAGAAGGAAGGTTAGTAGATCACTTTTCCTTTCTCTTATGCATTTTACACCTGACCCTTTCTTCTCATAGGCATGACTCATGATGGACATTGGAACCCTCCTGAATGCCCTCTCTGCACCCTCAGCCCAGTCCTTTTTACCCCAATCCCAACCCGAAGCACAACCCCTCCTATGGCTCTGTGCTGATCCTCTTTTTTGGACAGTCTGTTTCAGACACATCCTAAGCACAGTCACCGGTCTTGATATGCCCACAACAACGGCCTCACAATACTGGTCTACTTACATTGTACATGACTACATCAACTACACCCCTTTTTGACTACATTCCTCCTCAACTACTACCGGCTTGGTACTCACTTTCTCAGACTCTGACCCATACCATCCATCCACTCCTAGAATGTTGTGGGGAGACCCCTCGTTCTCTCTCATACATTGTTCATGCAGTGTCCACTAAGACTGACCCCAGGATCATCAGCAGGCTGCTAGAGCAACATGGCGCGCTGGGCTCAGCAGGGCCTCCATTCCAGAATGGTTCTTCCCCTCATCTGAACACAGCTGCAGCAGCAAGCGGGCAACACCCAAACTTCTTGTAGCAACAACCAACCTCCATCCAGTTTGACACTGGGTGCCATTCCCACATCCACCTCACCCTCCTATATGGCATCAACATCTGTTGCCAGTGCCCCCCATCCCCACCCAAACCACCACCTCTCCCCCAGATCACTGAAAGGCAAAGCCACTGCAAAACTGCCCCAAAACACTGACCCTCTGTCAAGAATTCTCCCATCCACATCTGCGCTGTCTGCAACTGAGCAGCCTCCCACTCCCTCCTTAACCAGTAGCACATCATCCAAGTACCCATTGTGGCGACATGAAGTTATTACTAGCCGCCTCAGCATGCACCTCCCTCAGCCCAATCTCCCAACCTGCCCCAACACCCATGGCATCCCTGAAGACCTGGCTGACTGCCGAGGAGGAGAAAACACAACTCCACAAAGCACAGGTTGCAGTGCTCAAGAAGGCCCAAGGGCTCGATTGTATGGACAAAGCGACCCCTCCTATCAAGAAACAATTCACAGCAGCTGAGCTGTACTCTGAGACAATGGCCACCCACAACCAGGCTATGGCATGCCAGTAGTCCACACACGCATTACCCAACAACAAACACCCAAGGGTGCCTGTACTGCAGTACCACACTGCTGAGGAGAAAAAGGCCATGCTCAGATGGTATCACGAGGCCAAGCAGGCTGTGAGTTGTCATCAAAACGGCAACGAATCAGGGGAGGATGGGGCAGCCTGCAGCCTGGCAGTGCCCTGTTGCATATGAAGCACTGTATACCGACACCAAGGGCACCTGCTTGTCTACACAGGCACCTGCACCAGAGAGCAACCTCCCTCCACCTTTTGAGGTGCCCGTCAATGTCATCCCTGCACCCCACCTATCTGAGAGTGTGTCATGCCTGCAGCATGGAAACGGGATAGTCCAATGCCAGTGTTTGGGCAGTCATGGGCTATCTTAAGTTGTAGTTACCTGAGAGGTATGTGGGCGGAATCATGCTCCTTGTGTGGACTGAGATAACATCAACCCGTACAACATCCCAGGCCTCCAAACACACAACCTGCACACCCACCTCCTGCCTCACGGTCCTCACGATTGTGTACAATGTGCCAATGGAAAGTGCCACACCCAGCAATTTATGAGCCCCACCCTATGCCCTCCAGGCCACTGCT
Organism: Tephrocybe rancida; assembly: GCA_018858115.1. Classification (NCBI taxonomy): domain Eukaryota; kingdom Fungi; phylum Basidiomycota; class Agaricomycetes; order Agaricales; family Lyophyllaceae; genus Tephrocybe; species Tephrocybe rancida. The sequence goes on along the minus strand of JABCKT010000496.1, from coordinate 128 downwards.
CTTCCCAGTACTTTACAGTCCCCCACCTATTCCGATCGGAGTCCGATCGGACTGTCCTAGGAGTCCGATCGGAGTCAATATATATCATACATCGGAGTCATTTAACTATTTCTCTGTCCGATCGGACA
>JABCKT010000495.1:0-12871 GCA_018858115.1 Tephrocybe rancida | reverse complement strand
TGTGGGAAGATGTGGAAGGAGGCCACATTATAATGTGGAGGAATATGTGGAAAGAAGCCACATTATAATGTGGGAAGGTATGTGGAAAGAGGCCACATTATAATGTGGCCCACATCAAAACTCTTCCAGGCCTTGGGAGGTGGGTGTCTCATTGTGATGTGAATTTGTGGAATTTCAAGGCCACATTAAAATGTGGCTACAACATCTTATGTATGTGGTCAGCTGAAGCTGGGAGGCCTGCAGAAACCTGCAATTTGCCTTTTACTAGGGTGGAGAAAGTGGAGAACTCAGCCAAAGCTGGGAGGCCTGTGGGAACCTGTGGTTTGCCTTCAACTAGAGTGGAGAAAGTGGAGAGAGGGGATGACGGAGATTCTGATGGATGGCAGGGTTTTGATATCAACATCAAGGTAAAAATTGGGGTTTCGTGAGCACCCTAGGCTAGAGATGACTTGAGGGACACAATTCGACGTTATCGTGCTGGACAGATATGCAAAGTTCAATTTGTCATCAACGCCCAAAGTTGGAACCATGTGTGTTGAACGACATTCCCACTGTAAATGACATGTGATCATCATATCTCTCCAAAATCACACTTGTTTTCCATACCACGGATCATATTGAAATCCTCCAACTGTCATAGGCTTCACATCCCTCTCCAAAATCCAAAAAATCACACATGCAGCAACATGTGAACAACATATGATCATTGTATCCTCTCCAAAATCACACTTGTCCTCCATGCCATGGATCATATCGAAATCCTCCAACTATTATAGGTTTGTAATTCAGTCCTTCTTTTCAACATCTCTTTCCTATGAAATCCTCCAACTACTATAGGCTTGTATTTCAGTCCTTCTTTTCAACATATCTTTCCTATAAAAATGGGTGTACTTTCACTGTTTCCCCAATTGCCAGGCGCAATTTAGACAACATGGAGAGCACCGTACTGGGGGTGTGCCCATCATGCTTGCGCTCATTCCATGACGTCCTCGCGCACTTAAACGCTTCCACTTCCACCTGCAGATTGTCTCTGCAGCACCAAAACCTCCCGCCCACCAATGAGATAAGCATTGAGCTAGAAGAGAATGAGCTAGATCCAGGGATTGAGCAAGACAACAATGCTGGTGAGTGTAACATTATTTCTTGCACCGTTGTGCCTTTTCTGACTGATAATATACTTAAAGATGATGACAAAGGTTATGGGTCAATGGATACCTTTGACGATGCAGCCCCAAATGATTTCAACAAGACACAACAGCCAGACGCCTCTCCCACACACTATGGCTCTACTGACAACGTTCCAGACATCGTAGAGGGTGGCTTTGAGAAGATAATGTGCCCATTGCCAACTGGTGTTCAGCCAAAAGCAGGGGCCAACATGCTGGAGGCAATGCTCAAAGATCCACTCCTTGAGAAGCACCTAGCTATGGGACATGTGTACTATCCATTTGCTGACAAAGAAGAGTGGGATGTGGCAGCATGGCTGAACAATTCGGGCTTGTCGAACCAACATATTGATGCCTTCCTGTGTCTTTTGCATGTGAGTAGGTGTAGATTCACTCATCTTTCTGTTGATTGATTTGGCCATAGACACGCTGCAACCCCTTGTCATTCTCATCTGCAGCCATGCTTCGATCGTGTATTGAGGATCTGTCCGTGACACCTCCCTGGTCTGAACAAGGCCTTACATTCCCTGCCCCATACAAAACGAAAAACCGACTGACTCTCTACTATCGTGACGGCTTAGAGGTTGTGAAGCATATGGCAAGCAATCCCATCTTCGCAAATGTTTTGGAATGGGATGCATACCAGCTGTACAACAATTCAAGGGGGACGAGAGATCGAGTGTACACAGAGTTCATGTCCGCTGATTTTGCTTGGAAATATCAGGTGCATGTTGGTAGTTCAACCTCCGTTAACTTCTTACTCAATTCACATAAATTTCAGATGCAAATCAACTCCGTCGTTACTGGGCACTCAATCCTTGGCATCATTCTCGCGTCGGACAAGACACCCCTCACAGTAGGAACCGGCAACAAAGAAATGCACCCTCTGCTCATCTCAATAGCCAACATCAAGGCTGGTGTTCACATGAAGGCGTCATCACACGCCTTCGCGCTTGTTGGTTATCTGCCCACTCCCAAATTCCCCGACGACTATCCTGCCAAAGTCAAAGCCGCGCTCATTGCACGCCTGTTCCATTTTTGTGTCAATAAAATCACCAAAGGTCTTCAAACAGCAGCCACAAACCCTGTCATCATGTCTGATGGACATGGCCACCTCCGTTCCGTCTCTACGCCCCTTGTCTTGCATATTGCAGACTGGCCCGAGCAGCGCATAATATCTGGTGTTGCCGCCAGTGCATCCCCTATCTCTCTTGTGAAAGCTACCGAGTTTGGTGAAGCAACAGGGCAAGAATGCCGCACTCGAACGTCAATCTTGCAGCTCATTCAGTTGTTATGTGCAGTGCATGACCCATGGACTGATTTGGTACCCTTCGTCAGTGCCTCCAAAGACCACGACCTCCTCGGCATCCACCAGCCTTACTGGCGTGACTGGGGCGTTGCCGCAACGGTCGATCCAGCAATTGTCGGCCCATTTACTTTGAATCCAGATTGGGCTGTGGCTGACCCATCACTGTTCTTAACGCCTGATGCACTTCATGCATGGCATAATTTTTTTTTTCGACCATGTTGTGAAGTGGGTCATCGACATCATTGGTGCCAAAGAACTGGACTACCGCTTGAGTATCCTGCAGCGCCGCGTCGGTACTCGAAGCTGGCCAAATGGTGTCTTGAAATTGAAGCAGCTCATGGGACGAGAACATCGGGAACTTGAGAAGATCATCATCGCTATCGCTGGCAATGCATTGCCCACTGACACCATGCAGCCAATCTGCTCCCTCCTCGATTTCATCTTCCAAGCCCAGAACCTCATCTTCTATGAGGAGACCATTCTAGCCCTCCAGCATGACCTTGCTGTCTTCCATCACTTCAAGGCGTATATTGGCATTGCTGGAGGTCACAGAGGTGCAAAAGGACCCATTCCACATTTCAACATTCCTAAACTCGAACTGATGCACAGTGTGGCAGCCAGTGTCAGGCTTCTCGGCGCCCCTCATCAATGGACATCTGATGTCATGGAACACTGCCATATCACCCATGTCAAAATACCTTATTGGGCGGACAATCATTGTGACTTCGAAAAGCAATGTGTTCGATTCCTGGAGCGTGCTGAGAAAGCTCACCTTTTCGGTTTCTTCGCCCGTCTGGTAGAGTCTGGATGCAGCCTTTTTAATGAGATGGTAGATGAGGCCAAAGACATGAACACCCATTTTCCAGAGATGACGTGGATATCTCATTGTCTGCCTGATGAGCAAGTAGTCGGTGCTCATCCTATTGTCAACTACTTCGTAAGAGGTGGTCATGTCCTTTCCTCAGATGACCAGACCGCATTGCTGCTCAACATCAAACCCCATCAGAGCTCAGTGCCGATCGACACAATAGCTGCTCAGTACAATCTCCCTGATTTACAAGCCTCACTCAGGGACTATTTTTCAGGCAAGTCATATGTTGAAAGAAATGGCAAGAGGCGCAGCACAGCCATCTGCGACTTGCCTATTGCCCGTTTCAATGTCTGGACCAACCTTTGGCTTCAGCGTTGTTCGACGCAGGACTCTCGTGTTCTACTCCCTCCCCAGACCATCCAGGCACTCCCACCTTCTAATGAGATGCCATTTGGGCGCTGCAATACAGTCATAATATCTGTGGTGGATGACGATCTAGGTTATACTACTTCCCAAACAGGCCATGGTAAGTCATATTTGACAGGCATCAAATCCTTCGCGATATTTATTCAAGCTCTAGACATCGCTGTAGTACAGATCCATACTATCCTGCAACCTGTGGCACCAAAAGGCAACCAACCATACCCTCCCCTCATCTACGCCTCGCGCTTCAAATTCTCCTTGAAGTACATGGGAGACGATAACAGTGTCAACGTCTATATTCCTGCGTCACCCATAGACATGTTTGTCCTCGAGTGGCACCGACGAGCTTCACCACGGCCTGGCACTCCCGGGCCTTACATGGCCAACATATTTTTGTTGGGCCAAATTGAACATCCTGTTCAGCTTGTCCCCAAGCTCAAGCCTAATGCACTCATGGACAGTAGCCTTTTGACTCCAGATACTTCAATGGATGCATGCGACAACTTCTACCTTAATAATTTTTGGAACAAGGAAAACTATCACGCCATTCTATCTTATCAGTAGTTATTGTTTGATGTGACGACAAGATAACATATATTGTTTCTTCTGTGATCGGAAATCCTTTTATTCTTCGGACGTTGAATTAAATGTATATCTAGACCCAACATATGTTTGCAATCCGCACTCCTTCTTTTCATGGCTAGACTGAACTATTTTGAGCTGCCAGGGTAATCCTGATGCTTCGAATGGTAGCTGATGGTAGGCAGCCCAGAAAGCGAACAAATGAACTTACTGATGTTCGAGTCTCTCTTTGGAGGGAAAGAGCCGGAACAAGGTAAGCACGTTCACCAATGAGATTATGTTCGGTGTGGTTGACCGGCTCTTCAGGCCCAGGCATACACAGTGACAGGATTAGGGATACTGTCGGGCATCTAGTACAAACTTATCTGACCCGTCTGTTGAACAAAGGTGCAGAGAAGTTGGCCAGCGAGGATCCTCCTGTCAGTGCCACACACTCTATTCCTCTCTATGTCATGGCTACTGCTGGTGTGCGCACTGGTCGCACTCGTGGCGAACAGGCAGTCATTATGCGTTTAGCTTGGGACGCAGTCCATAATCTTCAGGCTGCTGGGGGCCGACAAGTCTTTGCTGATGGCAATGACATGGCCGCTATTACCGATGCCATCAAAGATGCACATTGATTTGCAGTCCCCACAGCTGATGAAGGTGTTTATGCGTGGATCGCACTGAATCATGGCCGATGGCAACTAGACCAGATGCCCGGCACCTTGGAGCTTGACGGGCAATCCATGCAAGTTGCCTATGCAGATCCACCCTCACTGGTGCCGCCATAACCAAGACCGTATGTTTATTTAAAGCCAGGCATAAGCTGAAGTCTATTTCCTGGAAGTTCGGCACTGAGGTTTCCAGATCCAAAGCTGTCGAGAACAAGCTCGTTGCAATTGCTGATGGACAAGATTCCGAATCTTCTCCTATATACAACCCATGCCTTCCCCACCACCGACCTTTCAAGATTGATGACACTCATCTTAGCAATGGCAGTGGCGATTTTCCCAAGTACTTGGCCATGGCACGGTCGTATCTTGACAATGACTTGTTCGTTGGTCAAAACCCTCCTCTTGCACTGACTGCCTCTGATATTGAACCTTTCATGAAGCGATTCTACGGAAAGAGCTGGGCCCTCGTCGAACACCCCGAAGACCAGATCCACAGCAGAGCTGACCAGGCTGTTGGTTGGCCTAACGTCGGCCCCACCCGTGGGCCGTAGCAGTGTGCAATGCCTACATATAGGGAATATGAGCAAGGGGTTGATACCAGAAGGAGAGCGCCAACCTGAAAGGCTGCTGGGCCACCTGCCCGATGAGCGCAGCGCTCATGCTAGTCGGACCATCACCCTGGTAGACCTGTGACCAGGTATCGGTGAGGGCTGGAGAGTCTAAAGGCTTTGCAGTGAGCTCCTCCTGAAGTAGCAATTAGTGTTCAAACAACATGATGTTTTCAACCTATCTTACATGTAAATCCTCATCTGTGTAGGCGGCAAGGAAGTGGACGGTGGTAGTAAATGTGCCATTGTTCGAGGGGTTGATTTAAACTGTCCATGCTAGGAGGCCTTCAAAATTGACTGGTACGAGATGTAAGTCACAACATTGTAAATGAGATAAGATGTACTCGCTTTCAAAGACATTGTCCCCTGGTGTTGTAACATCCGCGTCACCGTGATGATCGATGTCGATGCTGCGATTGTGACTCGTGGCCATGGAAAGAGCACACCAGGAGCATATAAGAGAGGGACACTTGTCGGTGATCCCCAAGATTAACCAGCAGAGGAGTCTCTATATATGTATCCAGGAATTTTTGGGTACCTCGGACGACCCCTCTCATAAGGTGGACAAATCCCACTCCAACCCCCACATGCATGTACTAAGCACTTTCTAAGGATTGTTGAAAGAATCCGGCGCACAATTGTCACTGAGTCGACTCCTCACCTCACCGCACATACCGTTCAGAGCCTGCCAAGGGATCGAGTGGACAACGCTGATTGTGAGTGGACATGTGTCAATATCAAGAGTTTTGCAAGAGTTGGTCAGAGTCATGGTTAACTTTCACTTGGGTCGCATTCATAGAAGAACCCAAGTATGTGGCTTGAGCCAATCATTGAGCGTACATATCGATCAAGCAGTTGAGAGCTAGGTGATAGAAAGAGAACCAAGGATGGGTCAGGAACAGAAGAAGGGTTACCTGGGTGGGGTACAAGGTAGACTTGAGCTTGAAGCACCGGGGGTGGCGGGAAAGGCAACAACCATTGAATGGATCATGCGAGTTGGAGAGAATGAGCGGAGTATTGCCATACTGGTCCACGCCAGAACAATCGAGGGGTGCCTGCCACACTCAAACTGACGGGAATAGTGCGAGAGGAGGTCAGTTCCAGAACTATATCGATCGCTGCACGCGGGGAAAGTCAAGGCAGGAAGATACGAGCACACGAATGAATTGAAGACGTGGCACAGCACGCACCCAAGAAGAGGCGTCATGCTAGTTATAACAACACGTCTTCAAAGCAGCTTCCAGGAGAGAATGGCTTTAAGGCCTCCACCTGAGCAGATGTGTACAGCCCTCCTGCGCGGCTACATCTTCGTTGTCGAGCATCCTCTCAGCCGAATACCAAGGTCAAGTGACAAGCCGCTGATTCAACGTGTGGTTACACCTGTCACTTGTCATGGGCCAGGTTCCCAACTATTCTGAACGATTGTCTTCAAAATTGAGTTGACGATGGTATCGAGACTAGTTCCTGACAACATTAACAAAACATTTGGACTTAACCAAATCCCAACCTTTCCCATCATAGATGCGTCCGAACACAAATCCTACGTCATAGATGACATAGAAGTGCCCTTAGTAACCCTCACATTCTGACAATTTCCAAAAAAGGAAACTGGCTGACAAATGCTCAGCAACTGAACAGCATTGGCACGTTTCTCGGTGGCATGGGCCATCCAACGTAGTTTTAGCAGAGTGGACGCCTTGTATGAGATGTGTACATATGTGTATTGCCAAATCTTAACATCAAACCCCCAGGGGGGCATGGATATAATATTTCTGCATAAGATCAAATATTGAAAAAAACAAGATCAGATGCCCCCTGGCCTGCTATCTTCACCCCTGGACTTGGTCAGAGCCCTTATGGAAGTTATAGGCTCATTTTGGGACCTGTAGTCACGTTGCTGACCAAAGGTGTTTTCCCCGTTATTTTACAAGTGTTTTTGAAAAGATTAGATTAGATCATCACAAATGTTCTGCAGGTACGCCACAGCCTGCTGGAGGGGGTGGGGGTGCAATAAGGGCACTTGTACATATTCAAAATCGGCTGGATAGCTGTAGTTTAACAGTAATTCAAAATTCAAACAAGAAAAGCAATTGCTTAAGAGACCAGCCTTCAGGGGCAAAGAGACTACCCAAAGAGACCAGAGACCGCTAGACTAAGGAGCCGTTGGAAGTATAGCAAAAGTAAATACTATAGCCTCCAACAGTTACGATCTTTCCTTTTGGGGAACGTACTTCCTCTTTTGGCAATGTCAGAGCAGGGGAGAGCTGGGTCAGCTTCGTTCAGTGTCATTTATGGGGGAAAGAGCAAGTTTCGAACAGTCTGACACAAAAAATCATTTCAGGATACATATATAGTACAATTGACGGATGACAAATTCATAAGGCATTCTGAACATCTCCATTTGAAACAAATATATAGAGGGAGGGATTAGGCTGCGGGGAGGGGGCGGGTGACGGTGATGGTGAAGATGCCTTGGATGGGGCTGGCCTCGCCTGTCTTTCTCACAAACACCTGGGGTGGATACCAGGTCAAAAGGAACTCGCTGATGAAGAAACAAAGATGCTTACAGAATAAACTTTACCGATTTGCTTGTTTCTGCCGTTGACGCTCACAATATTCTCCGGTGTCTAAACACAAAAGTGAGCAATGATGTTTCGTGGATGATGTCGCAACTTACACTCTCAATACGGAATTCCCAATCGTTGGCCCTGGACCCGGCAACAGCCTCGATCTGCACAGTGATCACGGTATTCCTAGCGGTTGGGTCAGATGTGGACACCATGTGCTCATTATCTTCTCTGTCTTTGTATTTATACAGGCCATTGGCAGAGCCCGTGGTGAAGTCTGTGTCAACATGGGACTCCACTCTATTGAGTACTTTATATACCAAAACACGGACGGCTGGGCCATTCATGATGAGAGCGACCTGGGAAGGACACCAAAGAGTCAGACAATACAATTAGAGGAGGGAATAAGTTGAGAGCGTACACCATAGACAGTGATGGTGGAGCCTTCTGGGATATCATCGGTTTTCACTTTTCTAAGTTTGGTCATGGTTGGTATTCAGTAAGCAGTGAACTGTAATAAAAGCTTTGGATGAGCGTAGAGTTTGACAGCATTTCTATCTCGCCTTTTATATGTACATAGTAGTGAGATGCTTTGCAAGCGCATGTGATCTGCAGCTGGGTTTGAGGCTGCTTTTGAATCTAGTTAGGGTCCCATATACAAGAGAAGCGATCAATGATGCTAGAACACATCAGAAGCACGCACAGATTGGCCCTCAATTGTGACAGCTTGGACAAGGACAATTTGATCTGGGTTTGGAGCTCTACAAACGCCTGTGGCGCGTCAATAAGAAGCGAAGAGTGCGGTTAGCGCTGAGAAGTCCATGATTTGGCCATCATCACGCTGGCCAGCTAACTACCCAACCGGTAAGGTGCATCAGACACCATCACATCAATGGTTTGTGTCGGAGAAACCCGAAACCTACCTGAACCACTCCAAAATGCTCTCTACACGGTATGTATGTATTTTGGTAATAAGCAGCAGGCAATATATAAAGTAATGAATTGCAAAATACCTTGCCACCAGTATATCCTCTCAAGCAGACTTTTGAGTTCTCCTGATTCGACCTGATCATAGGTTCAGGCAGGATTTTCCCGACATTATTTATTATTTGATCAACAACACATGCACAGGTCATGCTTAAACTGCAAGTCAGTGCTTCCTTGGTACCACCAAGGTACTTTTATTCGACCACACTGTACAAGTTTGATGTGATGCCTTGGAACGAACCCTGACTGTCCTGCTGCAGGCCCCTTGTGCATTTAGCATTTCACCGTAATTCTCAATAGGCCCAGGCTGATGATTAAGGAATTCATCTGATGGTATGTCCTTAACTTGTACTCGAGTGCTGCCGGTGGTGTTTATCGTTTATGACGGCACTTGCCAACCCCAGGTGCTCGTACGGCACGCGCTCCACTGCTAAGCCTGAAGAGTCGCCTCTGAAAAGCTCGATTGTTTTGCAATTGTGCGGTGATACAATAACTCAGACTAGGAATACGCAATTTCATCCTCCAAACGGATTAGGCCTATCTGTCAGAGTCACTCATAGAATCATGTGTCAGGTACGGGGACAGACACTGGTCTGCCTCACTCACTAGAAGCTCACTGCCAGTGCAAATTATGTTGGCATGGGTGCCGGCGCTTGCTTTCACAGGTCACGACTAAGTTCAGGTGCAACATCAAAGTGTTGTGGCCTAGTCCAAGCCTGGCGTCCGTTATTAATGCCTTTATGAAGGGCCCATTGTGACTCAGATTTATGGAAGCATTGGATTGACAGCTTGGAAGTTTACTCTGAGCACAAGCTTAGAGCACACGAGGGCGCTTTCCGATAATGAATGGGACCTAGTAACAGCCACCATACTACCAGGATGCTTTATTCGACCGCGTCGACCAGGTTTGATGTGATACCTTGGAGCGAACCCTTGGAGCCTGCTCCAGGCCCTTCCATATTCAACATTTTCCCGTTGTTCTCGATAGGGCTGGGCTGTCGATTAAGGGATATATCTGATTGTATGTCCTTAACTTGTACTCGAGCGCTGCCAGTGGTGTTTATTGCTTATGACAGCACTTGCCAACTCCAGGTACTCGTACGGCATGCGCTCCACTGCTAAGCTTGAAGAGTCGCCTCCGAAAAGCTCGATTGTTCTGTAATCTTGCTATGATGCAATAACTCAGATTAGGAATACGCAATTTCATCCTTCAAACGGACTAGGGCTATCTGTCAGAGTCTCTCATGGAATAATGTGTCGGGTGTGGGGGCAGACACTCCTCATTAGAAGCACCACCAGCACAAATAATTTTGGCGTGGGCACCGGTGCTCGCTTTCAAATTAATGTCCTTATGAAACAGTATTGTGGCTCAGGTTTATGGAAGCATTGGATTGACAGCCTGGAAGCTTCACTTGAGCACGAGCTTGGAGCACACAAGGGCGCTTTTCGACAATGAATGGGACCTAGCAATAGCCACCATACTACCAAGATACTTTATTTGACCGCGTCGGTCAGGTTTGATGCAATACCTTGCTGCGAACCCTGGCAGTCCTGCTCCAAGCCCTTCCGCATTTAACATTTCCCTGTTGTTCTCAATAGGGCTTGGCTGTCGATCAAGGGATATATCAAGGGATATGTTTGATTGTACGTCCTTAACTTCTACTCGAGCGCTACCAATAGTGTTTATCATTTATGACGCCACTACCCACGCCAGGTGCTCGTACGGCGCACACTCCACTGCTACTAGGCCTCAATGAAGGCCTGCCTTCGAAAAGCTCGATTGTTCTGCAATGCTGTGGTACAATAACTCAGACTAGAGATACGCGATTTCATCCTTCAAACAGACTAGGCCTATCTGTCAGAGTCACCTATTGGCTTGTCAAGTGTGGGACGGACACAAGTCTATCGCACTCCTCACCACAGGTGCAAATTATGTTGGCGTGGGTGCCGGTGCTTGCTTTCACCGGTTGCGACTAGATTCAGGAGCGACGTCAAAGCCGTTCAGTGGTCTAGTCCAAGCCTTGCATCTTTTATTAATACCCTTATGAAACAGCATTGTGGCTCAGGTTTATAGAAGCATTGGATTGACAGCTTGGAAGTCTCATTCTGAGCACGAGCTTGGAGCACACGAGGGCGCTTTCTGACAATGAATGGGGCCCAGTAACAGTCACCATACTACCAAGATACTTTATTTGACCGCATCAGTCAAGTTCGATGCAATGCCTTGGACTCTGGAGCGAACCCTGCCAGTCCTGCTCCAGGCCCTTCTGCGTTTCAACATTTCCTCGTGGCTCTCAATAAGGCTGGGCTGTCAATTAAGGAATTTATTTGATTGTACATCCTTAACTTCTACTCGAGCGCTGCCAATGGCGTTTATCATTTATGTCACCGCTACTCATGCCAGGTGCTCATACAGCATGCGCTCCCCTGCTTGGCCTGAAGAGTCGCCTCCGAAACACTCAATTGTTCTACAATCGTGCTGTGATACAATAACTCAAACCAGAAATACACGATTTCAATAGAAGCATGTGTCAAGTGTGGGGATTGACACTAGTCTACCTCACTCTCACTAGAAGCACCACTGCGCAAATCGTGTTGGTATTGGCGCCGGTGCTTGCTTTCACTGGTTACAACTAAGTTAAGGAGCAACATCAAGGTGTTCTGGTCTAATTCAAACCTGGCATCCGTTATTATAGCCACATTCATAATGATAGGCCCCCCCAAAGAAAACGGACTCGGAGTCTTCAGCAGAGAGTGCCCAAATGATGGCGGCAGTGGCATCGGTGAATTTTTTGGCAGGTTAGTTTGCAGTGGGTCTCAGTGTTTGCCTCGACAGTGTGTGCCGGCTAATGTCAGCTACCGATTGCCCCCAGCCCGCCTGTTGATGTTTTTTTGACCTGGGGGGCCCATCATTATGTTACTGGCTGAAATGGCCTTTGGAAATGCATTGTGGCTCAGGTTCATGGAAGCGTTGGATTGACAGCTTGCTTGGAAGCTTCACCCTTAGAGCACAGGAGGCCGCGTTTCGACAATGAATGGGACCTAGTAACAACTGACCTGCCTCGCACATGAAGGGTCTCCACTGGGTCTCCATGATGTCAGGTGTGTTGAGGTCTCCCGAATAACGTCGGCACTTGGCTCCAGTCTGCGGATTGGTGAGGGAGTAGAAATTTTACTTATAAGCATGCCATCATTGGCCTGTTTTCTTACAGATCAGTTCAGATCTTGCATCCATCGCCTTTGCAGCAGCATCTTCGCTTATATCATGGCCACTCCCCAATACGCAGCTGTTATTGACACTGGCTCTACCTCGTCCCGACTTTTCATATATAAATGGAAAAATGCAGTGCCAGCTGCACCAGTGGGTAATAATCGCGGTAATCATGACCGCCGATACGATAAACGAGGACTTTACACTCCCCCCCCTTTTCCGCTCGGAGTCCACTGGACTCCGGTCGGACTGGGTGGACTCCAGTGGAGTCTGAGTGGACTCCAACCGGATTTTGACCCCAGCCAAATCTCAGATTTTGGCTGGTCCAGTCCACTCATTATCCAGGTGGAGTCCACTGGACATCTACTGGACTCCGTCCAGTCCACTGAAAGTCCGCAGACAATCAGCGGACTTTTGTCCAAGTGGAGTCCACTGGACTCAACAGGACAAGTAGACATGTACAGAGTCCAAGTGGACTTTGAGTGGAGTCTGAACGGACTTGAACGGACTCCAGTCAACCCAAGTTTAGGGCATTCTCATTAATATATATA
>JABCKT010000494.1:0-12893 GCA_018858115.1 Tephrocybe rancida | reverse complement strand
CGCCTCGCGCGCTCCGTCGCAGTTTCACCCTGCGCCTCATGCTCCTCCTCTTCCTCGAACCCAATCCCGAACACGCTTGCGAGGTTGCGGCGGATCTCGCGGTCGCGCTGGAGCTGCTCGGGAGTGGGCGGTGGGCGGGGCGCGAAGGCGCGCGGGACCACAGAGAAGGGGTTGAAGAAGGGGTTGCGGGGGTTCGATGGGGTGGGGTTCGCGGGTACGTCGGGTGTTTCGGAGGAGGATGCGGATGCAGAGGAGGGCGCGAGGTTGGCGGTGGCACGGATGGAGCGCTCCCAGTGTTTGAGGCGGAGGGAGGAAAGGACGGAGGAGAGGAGGAGGAACTACCCAACCGTCATCAAGAGGAACGCGAGCCAGTCGCGCGAGGTGATACTTAGCCCGGGGTTCAACTGCGTCGGGTCCGGCGGGAAGGTGGTCGTCGTCATTGTCTGGTTCATGCCGATCGGTAGTGGATCGGCAGGGGCAGTGTCGGATGCAGAGGGCGAGCGCGAGCAGAAGCCGAGCTGGATGAGCATGAGCCCAAGCCCTGCACGGGAGCCGTACCCAGCGGCACGCGAGACATGCAGGAGGTACGTGAAGAGGAAGGAGACGACAAGGTTCGTCATGAATAGCCAGGGACCACCTATGGGTAGGTCGTCGATAATGATGTCCGCTTCGGGGTCCCCGGAGTCGGGAGGGGTGTGGATGGTGGTCTCCCAGTATGGCGGGACGGCGTTGTTGACGGCAGTGGCATACGAGGGAGGTATGTCCTTGTGCGAGGTGGTGGAGAGCTCGGAGGCGAGGTAGATGGAGCCGTTGTCGGCGACGGCGGGTGTGTGCGTGAGTGTGGGCTTGGCGACGACATTGGCAGACACCGTCGTTGTCAAGGCCGGCGCCAATGACGGTGCGTGAGTCTGAGGAGGGCACACGGACGTAGTGTGATGGTAGTAAAGCGCCAACTGCACGCCTGAAGAAGTTTCTCCTGGGAATTGGCCGAACGATAGGGTCAGTGGGAAGACGGCCGTTGGAGTTGCCGATGTTGTTGGGGAGTGCATGAGCGGTCAGTGGAGGTGAGCCAGGGGGTGGGTAGTCATAGGTGTATTCACGCTTGACGTGCCAGAGCAAAGTGTTTCTCTGATCCAAAATTGAATCGCTGCACCATACCTTTCTCCGATTCCAACCATGCTGGCAAGCGTAACATGTGGCAATGCTCGTGCCAAAGCTTAAATGGCAATCCATTGAAGTTTGTCTTCTAAGATTAGATAAGATCAAATCTTTACCACTTCCTTCCAAGTCTCTTGTATTTTCATTTCTCAATGTTCTCATCTGTCAGTACTGTTTTTATTCCCAACAACAACGGACATATACTTCGAGGACGCATCAGGTCTTGTGGTCGTCACCTCCACAATATTGGACTCCCAATCACGAGTCGACTTACTTCGACGTGGCACAATCAGCTGGGGACCAGCCGCTCCTGAAATTATGTTACTCGTTAGATCCAGCACATTGAGATACAACTTTCCTCTCCTACCGGAGACTGGAAAGGAAGTGCGTTAACTGTATGTTCGGAACGCTCGCACATCAAAAATAATTGGCAGGCGCCATAAAAGCCCCAGACTGCACCGAGCTCGCCGACCCAAGAGTAGTCGCCAGCGCTCTCCTCTTATCCTCCCACCCCTTAAGTGCCCTAATCAACTGCAAAATCTTATCCCTCTTCCCCTGCCTCACATCATTAATACACACGCTCCCCATCTTCACCTCGTTGCCCAGCAGAAAGTCGAACAGCTAGAAGATCCCGTCGAGCTTGTCGTCTGCTAGCCCCTACGGGAAGGCGGAGTCCAAGACGGGCGGGGAAGAGGGCTTGCCCTTCACGGATTCGGCTATGCGCAGGAGGGCGGGGCCGCCGTAGAGGGAGCCGGTTGCGTCGCGGATTTGGGGGGAGAGGGGGAGGTGGGCGTTCGCCCATTCGATGAGTGCGGTGTCTTCGGCCGTAACCTTGACCTAGTGGGGTGTTTAGCACATTCCAAACGACTACAAGACGCGTATACGTACCGGACACCCTGTACTGATCCTCATCTCCCTCGACGGGCACGCAGGCACCGGGAGCCCCATGAGTACGCGTGCGTCGCGTGCGGAGCGCCGGTTCGTGTTTTCGCGGCGGAGGGCTTTTTGTGTTGCTGCACGGGCGGTGGGGGAGGGCGGGCGCGGGGCGGGATTCATTGCTTGCGCTACCCTTAGGGGGATTGTTGGGATGTTGCAGGAGGATATTACGGGTTCTGGGGTATGAGAGTCATAAGTACCTGCATCGAGAAAGGGAAGGAAGGGGAACGTACTGGTGTAGTCCCGCCCAATAATGACCTTCATGATCGCCTTCACCCAGTCCCGAATCGCGCTCTTCTCATCAGAACTGAAATAGTGCGTCTTGTCGTTATCGTGCTCGATCCTGAACCCATATCGTCCAGGATTCACATTCTCGTCCACAGTCACTTTGTATCCCACGATATTCACGTAGCCTTTGATCTTCGTTTCCTGTATCCGTACCCAATCAGTATTGTTACCCTCCCTGCCACAACAAAAGGTAGAAAGAAAGAGAAAGGAGAGGGGAAGGGAGAGGGAGGGAGGGAGAACGCACCGCATTACTGTTACTCCTCAAACACTACAAATCCGGTCCCTTCAGCACAAAATACCTCAACTTCCAACTATTACACCTATCCCCCTTCTTCCTCATCCACCCCTTGAAATCCGCGTCCCCGATCTGCTCCAGAATACTCTGCCCCTGCTTCAGCGGGCTCAATAACCTCGCGTCAGTCGGCGGCGCTGGGGCAGATGACTTGCGTTTGCGCAGCAGGGCGGGGTCCCGGGGGGATGCGGAGCCGACTGGTGCCTTTTTGTAGATCGACTGGGGTGTGGGTTTGGGTGTGGATTTGGGTGTTGCGGTGCCGGTCGTGGAGG
This sequence comes from Tephrocybe rancida, assembly GCA_018858115.1. Taxonomy (NCBI): domain Eukaryota; kingdom Fungi; phylum Basidiomycota; class Agaricomycetes; order Agaricales; family Lyophyllaceae; genus Tephrocybe; species Tephrocybe rancida. The sequence goes on along the minus strand of JABCKT010000494.1, from coordinate 9,947 downwards.
TGGAGGGGGGGCGGTCGTGTCCGGGCGCCTTGCGGGAGCTGCTAGTGAGCCAGGGGAGGGTGATCACTGAGTGGGGGGAGTGCGAGGGTTTCTCAATGTGTGTTACTTTGATAGCGCTGTTGTGTACTGCGTCAGTAAAATGATAAGGAAGGGAAGGAGGGACGACGCACGCAGAATACCTCGGCGGGGGCTTCCTTCCTTTACCAAGGGTGCCAGAGAACGTGCTCCAGAAAATACTCAATCTCTCGCCTGCGCCCTTGCTAGTACTATCCGTGCTCTTCTTGGATCGTAAGCGTGGGGATCCCAGGGAGTCTCTATCCTTCTCCTTCTCTTCATCACCCTTGTCCTGGTTGCTATTCTTGTCCTTCTTATACTCAGCAATAACAGGCGACGCTGAAGCGCTGAAGGAGCCCGCCTTCGAATGGCACGAGGCGGAATCGGGCTTCGAGCTTGTGGAGTCGTAGGAGCGCCCGAAGAGCCGGCACCGCATGCTTGTTGATTGGATTGCCTCGCTCTTCAGGTTGATACCATGAGTGTCTGAATCAGAAGGGGGAAGGGGAAGGGGGGAAACGAACCTCGCTCGCGGCACCACGATCTTCCTCTTCCTCGGGGACGTTGTCAACTCCCACAGCCATAGCATGCGCTTTGAACGCCCATCACTCGGGGAGTGCCGGGCGGCCCTACATGAACCATATCAGCACTTCCTTTCCCATCCAAGAAAGTATTCAAAGTTACATTAGCGCCCTTCCCATTGATCGCAGGCGCCGACACCGAGAATCCCAGATGCGCAGGCTCCGGCGAACTCTCCATTCCCATTGTTCATTCCATTATTCTGAGCATACACCTGTTCCGGGAATACACCTGTTCCGGGGATGGCGCGTATCCCGTCTCGGGACTATACATCATCCCACCAACCCCAGGACCAATATACACCTGTCCTACGCCCTCCTGTCCCGGTGCAGGTGCAGGAACACCACTGAATGACCCGGGCAACGAGTGGTGTGAGTATGCTCGGGACTGGTGACGCAAGTGCCCCTGGGAGTGCGCGGGGGATATAGGAATGGAGGAGTTCGTGTGGGGTGCGTGGTCAGAGTAGCCGACGGAGGAGGGCCTGCGCAGGTCGGTGATGGCGTTTGCGATGCGCATGCGTTTGCCGAATGCCATATTTCCGAGCTCGGTCTTGAGGAGGTTGACGTCGAGCTCGAGGAGGGCATCCGCTGTTTACTTCTTGTTCTACAGCAGACTCAGAAAAAATAATACAAATGGAGGGAACGACTGAACCCGCACCGGTGAACTTCTCACACACATCCAAATCGAAGCCTTTTCCCTTGAGCTACTCCACGATCTCGGGAACGTCCCGCTCAGACGGATGGATCTTCTTCTCCTTTGGGTCATGGCGGCTGTCGTTGCTCCCCGTCTGTTGCTCCACGATGGTCGTCTGCACCGAGGACGCAGTGAGTGACGGTAATGACGGACCCGAATCAGAAAGCGCAGAGGGTGCAGAGGCGACGCTGCTGTGCTTTGATTGCTCTACGGACCCGGGGGTGAAGGAGCCTGTGGGCGAGGGCAGAGTGACAAGGAACTCGCGGTATCGGTCATTGCTGGTGTTGGTGGTGTTGTCATTGGTGCTGGCGCTGCTTCGTTTAGATGGACGTGGGCTGGGTTGAACAGGGGCCTCCGGTTCCATCGGCGACAGGTAGAAAACAGCAACCGGGAACGACGAGCGCGTAGCAGTGGCCGTCCGAACCCGTCTCGTCGCGGGAAGCCACAATCACACGCTCCTCCTCTTTAGCATGCTCCTCCTCTTCCAGGATATGGCCCAGAGGATGCGCGCGCGGGAACACACTGGAGTAAGTCATATATTGGTTGTCCTCTCCCTTGCTCTCATCGCTTTGCAGGTGGGCAGGGCGTTGGGCTTGTCTTGGTGGTGCGGGGGGAATGTGAGGGCTTGGATGCATGCGTTTGGGGAGGTAGGACATTTTGGGAGGAGGATGTAAATGAAGTGCATGATGGAGGGGAGGGTGCGGTGTGGGCATGGGATGTTTTCCTGTGCGTGGATATCCATTAGACTTTCTCTGAGGAGAAAAGTAGGAGACGCACCATGTATATAGCTCAATTCTCCCATTCCAATCTCGAATAACCCCCCGCCTCTCTCCCCGTCTCCCGTCTGCGACGCCCCAAGGTCCCGTCTATCAGGGGCCTGTCCGTCCCAAGTCGACGCCGACGGCTCCGAAACAAGTAACCTCACATCCATCTTACCCTCCGCACGGAGCGCCTTCATAATCTGCACCTGCACATTCTCTAGGGCGAGCGGTGCGAGACCTTGGAGCGCTTCAGAAGCTGGGTAAGCGGGAAGACTGGACTCGGTAGACGCCATCAGAATCTCCGTTGAGGAAGAACATGACGGGGAGACTTACATCCTCCATCTCCTTCCTCGTCGGACTCCCGACTAAAATTCAAAGCTCTACGCAGATCCGAGTCGGCCCACAGCGCGTAGTCGGACAGCGCGAGGCTGAAGAGGCTCGTGTATTCCTCGTTGCTGAATTTAGGCTTGGTCGCTGGCGTTGTTGAAGTCGATGTGCTCGGTGGTTGTGGATTGGTTAGATGGAGGAGGCGTGAGGGAGAACATGCTAGGTTGAGTTAAGTTTTGGTTTTGGTTTTGCGCGTGCGCGTGGTTTGAAGAAGAGGGAGAACCTGAGTTGGGTTGGTTGTTTGTTCCTTCAATGCAGCTTCAATGATAACGTCAATAACGCGTTTTATTCTTAGCGGCTCTGTCGTTCGCAATTTTGACGCCTCTTCATCAACTCCTTTCACTTCAATGAATAGTAACGCGTCTACACAGGGTCCATACTCAGGACCTAATCTAGCAATAAAGTCGTTAGGGGCCGCAATATCTGCTAAATATTTTCGATCAAGTACGCCCATTTCGCTGTAAGTACGTTTCTCTGCCCGGGCCAACGACCATGCTTCTCGTCTCCTTACCATCTCCAGACTTGATCCAGACATATACACGACCAAGAGAACCGCTCCCTTGGCGCGTTGACCATTCCTCGCCCTTCATTACTGCCCAGCGCACAGCGACACGAGGCGAACCTCGTTCCGCGGACGAACATCGCCGCTCCAAAGTATCCCTCAACAGCTTTCGCTCTCAGCCTTCGAGATTGGCACCACATGTGTAAGAGACTACGCACAGCGTATCAAGGTTTGTCAGATTATTTATATAACTTCAGGGCCCAAGCTGACTTTCTCTACTTTTAAGACCGATGTCCCGCACCAGCTCACACACACACGGCACACGAAGAAACGAGGAGCCGCAGAAAAGAGGCTATTTGATGTTTGGTTATGCTACGTTATAGTGTGTAATCCGTTACTAGTAACTGCAATTGGGCGAGAACTGACTTGACTCTGTAGACAAGCACCCGCATCAAAGTACAGGACGAACAATGGCAGCTATTGAGGCATAGGAGGAGATATGCGGTGGCTTGCCTACCCGAGGTTGTTGAAAGGCGAAACACAGTAGCATCGCTCCTTTGAAGACGACCCTCATCCTTCACCCTGGACCCTCAAAGACAACCCCGCACACAAATGCTGTCTCGAAACGATGCCCTACCCTCAACGCGGATGTGTAGCGCATCTACGAAGACTGTTTGAGGTTCGTCTGACCTCCAACACTCTCGGAAACAAGGCTGACCCTCTACATCTATAGCGTATGCCACGACTCGCCTCGCTAATGACACGTGCAGAGTCAGGGCAAGTTGAATCGTATTCTGCACCGTGCATGTCCGGTAATGCTTCCATCCAGGCAGACGATCACGCGTCAGAGTACGTTCCCCCGTTGTTGTGCTCCCTTTCACCCATCCTCACTCTTCATCTCTCTCCCGACCCACAAAGACAAGTCGCGCGCTCTCAAGGCACATTGTCCATGTACATAAATGCCAACCGCTCTCGACCTTCATCGGTCCTTCGATGTCGACTCAAGATGCTGCAAATGGCGCATCGACACGGGTACCGACCCCCGTTTTACGGAGGAAGACGTGTTGTCTCGATACGAACAGTAGCACTATCATGTGGGACGCTGCAGAATCGGTGTCATGTATGTAACCATTCCTTTTTGGTGACTCGCCTAACTGATTGCATGTGCAGACTCAAGACCAAAGTCACTGCGAGCAAAGTCATCTGGCCATGCTTCCGTGCAGTGCTTGCTTTGGCAGACGATCACGCAGAAAAGTATGCTCCCCCGTCTGTTGTGCTTTCCTCGACCTTCCTCACCTTTCGTATCTTTCTAGGTTCACAAGGACAATGACGAGTCCCGTATTGCAGATCTACAGATGCGACGCGCGAAGGAGGCCTTTTTCAGCCTTCCTTGTGATCAAAAGAGTCCCCCGTGCACCTTCACGCGGATTAAAGGTACGTCAGATATCAACGACCTTCAAAGGGAGCTAACTAACCACGTCGGCAGCTCTCGATAGGCAGCAGCACCTAAACGTAACGTTTCTTGAAAAGCTCTCTGCAGAGTGGTAGACGAGGCACAAGCCGGAGTCTTCATGCCTGATACTTCGGTTGGGCACTAAGAACGGGGCCGCATTGAACGGTTGATGTTGACCATCTTCATCCGCTCCACGACGGGTCCGCGACCCTGCAACCAACCAGAGCGACATCATCACTTTGCGCTATCTCTCGTGAAATGGGCGTGCGTCTGGCATATTCGAAGTACGCCCACTTTGTTCCCTATACTATGACTTGCATTGCTAATCGTAGACGCAGACTCAATATCGATGCTTCCGCACGTCCGGTCATGCTTCTATGCGATGACACTGCTATTGACGGAATATGACGCGTCTCACGTTAAGGTACAATTTGCCCGTTATTGTGCTCTCCTTGCCCTTTCTCGCCTGTATCACTCTCCAGACAAGCACATACAAGTACGAAGTTGAGCTTCCTCGTGCAACCTCAAGACACCTGGTGATGTCGGTAGACCTTCAAGGATTCTGGGACAATATGGTTGTTGAGACTCGTGGTGACAATGAGGACAAGCAAGAGGTTGATAATGTAGACCTAACTTCTAAGCACAGAGTTGTCTGCGAGCCACTGTAATTTCATAAAATAGAAATGGATTGAAGCAGATTGATCAAAGCCATAGGTTGAAGAAACTTGAGAGGGATTGTCAATTAAATCGCGCGAGGATAATGGTCAGAACTCAGTTCGGGTCATCGAAAGACCAAAACCTCGATTATGCGCAAGTGAATACAAGCTTACAAACTCAAAACAGACTTAAGTACGTGCGTTTAAGACCCAAAATCCTATTCTATGGAATGAAAGAGAATTCGCCTGCAAGTAAAGACGCTTGAGTGATCTTGGTGAGGTTCGTAAACATTGTATCAATATCTGGGTTACACCTCCCGTCTAAAGTAGGCGGCAAGCCCGAGGCAGGCACAAACACAACCAAAAAGTGTCTCTTCCCAGACCACCGCAAATACCCCACCCTCAACCTGCCTCAAGCCCGCCTCCAGATATGATCCCCCTCCCCCTCCTCGGCGCCAGCGCGGCGTCGACCCGGGGGTCGTGAGTGATTCTGCAGCATCGGCTTGTCATAGGGCGTAGGTGCCATCGAGAAACCAAAAGATAGCAACCAGTCGGTGGGAGGTTACAAAAGTATGAGGCGGCATACCCGAGGACGGGAGTAGATTGCCTCTTCCTTGGCGCGCTACAAAAAGTACGAGGCGGTATGCCCGAGGACGAGAGTAGACCGCCTCTTCATTTCCGTCCTGCACCCCGGAAGGTAGGGAGTCGATGGAATATCTTGAGAACTCTACACGGCGAGGGGAAATCTCGTTCCCGAGAACGAGAGCAGATTGTCTCTTCCTTGACATTCTGTGGCCCTGAATTGAGGGCTCTACTGCACGGGAGCAACTTTCGTTCTACGGAAACAAACAAATTGATAAGAACACTGCCATTGCACATATCGATCTTGAACTCACCATCCAAGTTTTGAAGCATCATTCACGAACAAATAACATCGGACTCTCGGAATCTCCTTTCCTTTTCGTTTATCCCCACCGAAATCCATCACCGACTGCGTAAATACCAGGCCCAGGGCTGGGCGTGGACGTGGGCGTGCTGTTGGTGTTCAAATGCCGAGTGGGGTGTGGTAAAAGGGTAAGACGACTGGAGGCCATATTAAGGCTGGGCCGCGGGAGGAGAGAAATCCGAGCAATCGAGGGCACTGCTACAGTCGATTGCGCCAGAGCAGCTGGGAGGTATGACGTGTGCAGCTGGGGATGAGTCACCGCACTACAAGAACGGACAGATGAGGATCATTGACGATTGCAATTGTTGTTGTAGCTAGCGCTGCTGATTCAATTGGTCTTGTCGGCGGTCAGGGATTTACATACTTGGGTGCCCTGGGAGGAGTGGAACGTGGGCAATTGAGGTGCGGCGTTGGGGCGTTTCGGTCGGGTGTACGCAAGCAGGGGATTGGGATCGCCGCGCTCAAAAGACAGGCAAAGGATGTTAAGGGAATGGGACTGCTACTGTTGTTGCAAGTACGGTGGCTTTCATCGTCGACCGGTTGAACGAGGCGGCACTCTCCACTGTTCCGACGATCCGCTACGAGCATAAGGGTACCAGTCGCAGACGCCTGAAGGCCGTGCGATGGCTGGGCCTCGTCGGGAGGGCGGTTAAGGTGCTGTTGCTAGTAGAGCACATGTCGTTGCTGAGCGAGTCGTTGGAATTGGGAGGGGAGGCACGGCAGGTTCATGTATGGCAGGCTGGCACTGGACGCTGAGTCACGACGCGAGCTCGTCTAGGGGTGCGGAGCATGCGGTATGTCGAAGTTCGATATAAGATTGTATGGCGGAGCGGGAAGCCGGGATCTTTGTTGCCGACATCTTTTAGGGAACCGGGGACAATGTTCAGCAATAACGAGTGCTTGAGGAGAGCAAACTCGTTCTGAGAGATCTTCAAGAACCAATGTTAGAATAGCAACTACGAGCTTACCATACTGTACCCACATGGCTCGATAAGATGGCGCGTACTGAGCAATGGATTTGTAGCTCCAGCTTGGGCGATGCAGTCCACCAATGGCGACGAAAAATCCAGTCGTTGCTGAAGCGGTGAAAGTTGACGCTGAAGATTCAAGAGACAACGCAATCCCGAACTCCGACAGCAACAAAGCCGGTCAACGTGTTTTTGGCCAACACTGACAGCGAGCAGGATCAAGAGGTTTGCAAGAGATTTGTCTACTATAAATTCTATGTCTTGATAATGTCTTTTCTGATTCTATCTAACCCCAATGCACATCTATATTGGTAGAAGCTTAAATTGATCACCTCCCACACGAACTCGCCTTGATTCTTCAATCCTCTCAAGTGATCGCTTCTACCGCGTCTGCCGTACCAACCGCTTGCTGAAGGGGCTCATATTTCCATGATTGGCGGCCAGCGTGAATGTTGAAGGTCGCCAACAATAGCAGACGCCTATTGTGGTGATTCAAGGCCAAGAATTGGTTCGCATGTTGGGGGTGGAGAAGAAGTTGGAGGATCGACTGGCCAGTTCAAAAGGCGGTCCTCGATGGATTGTCGGTTGCAGTGGCAGTCATTGCGGCGATCGCGCTTGCAGCCAAGTCCCCGAAGAACGGGAATCTTAACTCCTTGAAGTCGAGAAGATCGCTGTCTTGGGAAGTTATCCTGTTACAAATCAAACGATCAGTACGACCCGAGATGACATACAACGCACTCTAGGACATCATGTGTACGAGGCTCTGCCATCAATCGACCGGTTGAAGAGTGAGATTATCTGAGAGGAGGGTACATAAGAAGTGAGTTAAACGTCAGAGGATGTAATACTTACCCGCTTTGAAGTCAGGAGTGCCTTCGACCTGAAGTGTAGGGTGTAGGCCCGGGTGTCACTGTGAGTTTCAATAACTGGCGCTCGAATCGAACGAGCGGCCAGCCTTGCGAGTTCGAAATATAGGTTGTGGTGCAGAGGAACCCAGGGCCTGCCTTGAGGAAGTTAGGTCACGTACGGAAAACAACGCGAGGGCAACGCACGTTGGACTTCAACCAAAGAGAACCATGCTATTCTAAAGACCTGCCTGGAGCTAGGCCAAGTCGGGATCGATGATGGCTGCTGATGAGACGAGAGCGAGAGTTAGGCCGAGGGAAAGAAAAGGGAACGGAGGATGGAGGACTCGCTGAGTAGATGGGGGGGATGCTCGGTAGTTGCAGAGGGCTGCTTCTTGACGTCGAGAACGTTCCACGCACGCGTCATTTTGGAGGCCTGGAATGTCAATGTTAGGTGTCGGACATGCAGCGTTTCCTGTTCTGGGTTGTATCGGGTGAGGTCACTAAGGTTCTGTTGGTGTTGTTGCTATGATCCAACAGACATATTCTCGGCGTCCTGGCGTTCGTAGTTCCAGTACCGGTACCGTTAAGTGTACGAATGTTGTCGGGTTCGAGAACCGATTGTTGCCATGGGACGTCGAGAAGGTAGCAAGACTGGCTTGGTAAGATGGCGGTAGTGACATTGCACATCACTGGCGGGGCGTACCGCAAAGTGGCGCGAGACTTCGTGAAAATTTTGAGGAGCGAAGTCCGTCGGGAACTAGGAGCTCCTTCTCTTTGTAATTGTTCTGCATCTCATCAACCTTTCACAGGTGTTGAACTTCAAACTGAACCCAATGTCCGGTCTTCAGGGAACGTATCGAAGATAACTTTATGATCCACGGGATATCTCGTGCTGTAAAGAAGAGAACAACGCTCGCCAATTGCGAATAGCAATCATGTGAGCTTACCGTCCGAGCAACACAGATACTCCACGCTGAATTTGAGGGCCTATGTATCAGACGGGGACAGCGTTCAGTATTCACAACGATGTTGTTGGTTGTGACTCACGGTGTTGGGCTTCGGCATTTTCCGTCGTGTGGGCATTTGTGATCCATCTAGATTACAGACCGCACATTGTAACTTACACCCTGCACATCGAGCAACACAATGAGTGACTTCGAAGCTGCCTCCAAACTTCGCGACAAATATACCCATTTCCGCATCCTCGTGATCGGGCGCGCTAACGCTGGCAAGACCACACTCTTGAAGCGGGTCTGCAACACAACTGAGGAACCATGCATCTACGATGATCAAGGGAAGAATCTGGTCCGTTACATAGCTTATTGCAGATCGACACCTCGACTGAATTGATCGCAACATAGTTGAAAGAGACTGTGGCTGTAATTATTGTGTGTTTGGACTCCGACTCTTGACTGATGTACTACTGATTAGCGCGGAATCCATGACATCAATCGCCCCTTTTCCTTTGACAGTAACCCAAAGTTCATCTTCCATGACTCTCCGGGATTTGAGGCAGGAGACGAGGCTCAACTGAAGACTGTCCAGGAATTTATTAAGAAGCGTGCAAAAGCTACGGAGGTCCATGATCAACTTCACGCAATCTGGTCCCCTATCTTGTCTTTTGTCTCCGCTCATTCTTATCGACCGTCATAGGTTCTGCTTCGCCCCTGATGTTTCACGATTCCTGCTTGACTTGGAGATGGATTTTTTCAACCAAGAGAGAGCAGGAAAAGGTATGTCCCATCTCAAAGTCATTGATTGGTGTAATAATATACACTTTTTGCCTAGCCCCCGCCATTGCTGTCTTCACAAAGTTTGATGACTTCATAAACCAGGTCTTTGATATTGACTTGGATGATGATGAAAACCGTACTGCTGCAGGGACAAAATTAGCTCAGCTTCAAGCTCCATTGTTTAAGTGTAAATTCCCTCCCAGAGCAGGTGTATGCTTGGAAGGTGCTACTTCTCATATAAATCTCACTCAGGTATCTGACACACCAAACTGGTGCCTATTCAGATATGCACTTCAATGATGGGGCTCATCAGGAGCAGGTAAAGGAGCTGATTGAGAAAACTGCAGGCTCTCTCAACAATCTTGCACTG
>JABCKT010000493.1:0-12934 GCA_018858115.1 Tephrocybe rancida | reverse complement strand
CCACTCTCAGCCCAAACCCGGCCCGGATTTTCGGGGCCAGTCGTAACAGATACGTGCATCCGCGGGGGCGGTGGGCAGCCCAACATCGCAATACTTGTAGACAGATTTGCGCTGCACGTGTACGTGCCAGAATGGGCGACGAGGGTGGTTGTGGGCCAAGGAATTCACGCTGGGGATGAGGGAGGTCATCCCCTCCTTTATGGTGATGACCTAGTGGGACGGCCAGCAATGGCTAGTTGGCTTGAGAAAAGATGATCGAACGCGCGATCAATAGCGCCTGAGATTTGTTCTCATTAGAAATCGATAAAGAACTAGGAAGGATAACCTATCTACTCACCGATGTGCTTGAAGCCAGCTATAGCATGCCTTGTCTTAGGGGTGGGAGCAGAGGCTTCTGCCTTCGGGTAGTAGCACACTCGGCGAGGTAGAAGCGGAGGCTGAGATCACTGTGGACTACAAGGAAGAAGTTGGGAGTGGGGAACAATAATCGAGAGTGAACGAAGGGCAAGGGAAGGGGGTTTGGAGCTTGGCATAGGGATTGTCAGAGAATTTGGAACGGATGGGTTACGGTAAGCTAGAATGATCATTTAGATGAGGATTGTATAGACAGCAGAAAGGGAGTAGCATAGCCGCTAAAGCCTTGGATCTTCTTTGTCAGTTCACAAGCCCACCCGGAGATGGCGAGTTTGTGGCCGCACGGCTCGGGGTACAGGTTGTTTGGTTCCTAGCTCCTGTTCAATCTAGAGATGGGTGAGGCGACCGACTCCAAGTGCTGGAAGTGATAGGCGGTAGGGTAGAGAGCAGGAGGCTCCAGTCAGCGGGTAGTTGCAGGGTTGGGAACCGTGCAGTCTGTATTAGTGCGAATGGTCAGTGCAAGAATCCCAGCAGAAGCGAACAGCCCACGCACTATATCGTCGCACGAAACTCCATTTCTCTGCGCAGTCTCAATGTCATTAGTCTTGGGAGTGCATGATGTGTCCGGTCTAACCCACTCTCATCCCTAACCCGTCGCAGACCTCAGAGCCAGTCGCAACAGTTACGTGCATCCGCAATCTGGTGGGCGGCCTGACATCGCGAAACTTGCGGGCAGATTTGCGCTGCATGCACACGAAGGGCGGCGATGAGTTCGGGGTCGGGGACTTCATGCCTTGATTGGAGCGTGGAACGAGGGAGTGCGTCATCCAGTCTACGACGATGGGCTAGCCGGTCGTTAAAAGTGACAAGAAATAGGACTTGTTTGTTTGAGAAAAGAAACCGTAAACAAACACGGGATTGATGGGGCCTGAAAATGGTCTTCGTCAGAAGCTGAAACGAACGAGCACGATGCACAGACTCACCCAAGAACTTCTAAAGTCAGCCACGCCACGCAAATCCCCCTCAGAGCATGCATGGATCGGGGGCCCAGTCCAAATGTATGAGACCATCCTGCCTCCTACAACGCACCCCGTCCCGGCCTCGCCGTGCCCCGGACCTCGGCGGCGATCGCGGCATGCATAGCCTGTGTGCAGCCCGGCGTCGCAGGATTTGCAGTTGGGTTTTCGTTGCATCAGCTCGCGCAGGGGGCGACGATAAATTCGGGATCGGGGACTTCATTCCCAAAGGGAGCTCAGGAGGAGGGAGCAGATCCCCGGCTAGCCGGTTGTTCAAAAACGATAGGTTGGTTTGGAAAGAGGTGGGCGAGCACGCGATTGATAGTCTGAAAATGGTCCTCGTCAGAAGCTGATAACGAGCAAGCACAATGCACAGACTCACACTCGAACCCTGAATCTCGGGGCGCAAGCCATGTCATGCAAAATCCTCTCCCACAACGCTCTTGGAGCATGGACTCCAGATCCAACGTCCGGGAGGAATACCCAGCCTCGTATGTATAGCTGGCCCCCGTAGCCCACACACCCCACTCGCAGCACCCAAGTCGTCAACCACGTCATAATTGGGTGGAGGTTTCAGCGTGTACGCGGGTCGGTGGACGGCGAGGGAGAAATCGGAGTAGCGGGGATGGTCTCAAATGAGCTGTTCGTCTCGTGCTGCAGGTGTTGGGGGGGTGTGGGCATAATCAAGAAGCGATTACAGAGCCAGATGGGTGGGGATGGGTAGGGATCTTGCTGGGGAGTTTGTCTAAGAAAAACTGGGCGAATACGCCATCGAAATATTCTGGGAATCGTTCTCGTCAGAAATTAATAGAAACTAACATGATTGCAGACTCACCCTGAAAACCGAAGTTCTTGGGGTGCCAGCCATAGTACGCGACTCCTCTCCCTGAACGCGCTTCATTCATGGAAGATTGCTCAACGTACGAGAGCATCCCAGCTTCTCCAGCTTCCCACCAGCCCATATTCGAGCGACACGTATATCCACACGAGAGCGGGAGGAAGTATATCGCGATCGAAAGGCAGATCGGTGCCCTCATCGACTCCGGGCCCGGGCGTCAAACAGAGAAGTGAAAGCGTCGAATAGGACCGTGAATTTGGTTTGAGGAGAGATGAACGAAGATTGATCAGTACATTTGAGTCCTTCTCGTCAGAATCTGATGACAAATGAACGAACACGGGTCACAGACTCACGTTCAAAGCCTGGTCTTTGGGGCTCCAGACATACGACACGGATTCACCCCCAGGGCCCAGAAGGTGCATCTAGCTTTTCTCCCCCTCCGATCTGACCCTCTTCCCCAGCGCGAACGACATGCATGTCCACATGGGAGGAGTGGACAAGTTTATATACATCGCGATCGAAAGCCAAATTGGGATCCCAAAATATGGAGGCTTCAAGCAGGATGCACTTGGGTGATGAGAAGTTCGGGCGTCGAGGACGAAAGGACGAGGGGTGTATTGGGTGGGAGGTTCGTCTCATGGCGCCTGCGAATGACGAGGAAAGGATGTCTGAGGGTTCTTGCACGGCGGACTGAGGGTGATATCAGAGAAAAGTAACGTGGACGTGGAAAGGAATATACCCTTGATGACGGCTAGTTTGGATCCAAAAGCCTGGTCGTAGCTCGTCGTGCGGTACTCGGTATTGCCCGTGGGTTAGCGGTGAAGGAGGGCAGTTTTCATTCTCGTGTCCTCCGGCTTCAAGCAGGATGTGCGCGTGAGGTGCACGTATATGGGTCCCTGTGCTGGTGTTAGTAAAGAGAAGGAGCGTTGAGGGTGGGGACGTACGACTCGGAGGCTGGGACCCGGGGATGGAGGATTTGGTTCTGCAGTCGCGGATCAACGACCGTGGTTCGTGGTGACAGAAACGGCATCGGGACTGCTGGTGGGATCGACGATGGCGTGGGTGATGTGACGCTGGCGGGGAGTAGGCGACTAGCTGGAAGCTGCTTGGTGGGTGAAGCTAGTTCGGGATACCGGGTACCGTACGACCTTGGAGGTGAGCCAAGTCGTGGCCCATGGGACGACTCGACATCCGGACGCGAAGTTTAGAGCGATAGGTGAAGGAGCGATGAGCTCTGGCTAGAGAATGATAGAGGAGTTTAGAATGCAAGAAAGGAAGTGGAGCATGATGACGCCGGGAGTGATGACGCCGGGAACCAACCACTGGAGGCTAGCTGTGAGTATTATCTGTATAGCAAAGAGAAACGTTCAGTTCGATCTGAGCCGCAAAGGAAGAGCACCACACTCCGTATATTGCCGTTGCGCATGAGAGGCTACAGTGATGTCGTCACTCTAGCTCCCAGCCTTTCGCCATCGGCATTCAACGTTGTTGAAAGTTTCGGAGGACATGGCAGATCCGAACTCCGAAAGCCCGTGCGTGCGAGCCTCTAGTTAGAATTGGCGCCCGGTGTGGACTCACCTTCACTCAAGCTATCATCTTGCGTAAAGTCTTGAAATTGTTTAAATCAACTGCAACTACCAGAAACATGCCTCCCGCGGACAATGACCCTATCGCGCCTTCCCCTGATGGAAAAAAGCTATCTCTCGGCAAGCGTTTCCTTGATCGAGTCAAAGGCCCCAAGTCCACAAAGAGTGGCTCTGCTTCGAGCACTCCTGCTACCCAATCAATGAAAACCCTGACTAGTAAGCGTCAAGACTGTTTCATTTTGTCTTTAAATAACGCTCAATTGACCTTTCCCAGCATCCAGTGCAGCCGATGAAAAGCCATCGTTATCTAAGCGCCTCCTCGCTCCATTCAAAGGTCCCAAGTTCAGCAAGAGTAGCTCCATCCCAAGTACTCCTGCTGCTCAATCAGTGGAGAATTTGGCTGGTAAGCGTACTTCAAGGCAGTTTCGTCTATCATAGAGACTCAACTAGCTTCCCCAGCACCTGGTGCATCTGCTGCTCAGCCCGCGGCTAACGTTCTCGGTAAGCCTCCACGCTCTGTGCTAATCATTACTCACCGACGGACTCCAGGTATTGTCACACGTCCTGCGGTCCCCGGAGCCTCTGTAAGCGCTCAAGTCGTGACCGGTGCGCACGCTTCATCTTTCTCCTTTGCTTGCCAAACACCCACATTCTATCCAGCGGGTACCGCGTCGGCGACGAACATCGATCAAGGCAGTCCCGCGACCCCAGCTGGTATGTATGCCTTATTCACTCTTGATTCTAGAGCACTCACATCTATACAGCTGCAGGACCTACATCGGCGATGAGCGTTGATCAACCCAGCTCCGTGACCCCAGTCGGTATGCATGCCCCACTCATCACCTTTCCTCGCCGAGTGCTAACAGGATATGCAGCCGCAGCTTCCACGTCGGCGATCAACGTCAATCAACACAGCTCCTCGACTGCAGTTCCCAGCCTCGTTGTATTACAGAATGCTCCTGGTAAGTATACATCTCTTTCGTCTATTGTCACTCATTGACTGTCTGCAGCCATGAATCCTGATTCCTTGACGAACATCGATCAATCCACCCTGCCTGGGCCCAATGTTCCTCAGGCTCAGAGCAAGTTCAAAGGTAAGCCAGCCTTGTATCTCGAGGTGCATGGCCTAACTGTCAATCATCCCACAGAAGGCGTGAATGTGGCCTTGGATGGCAGTTTGACATTGCTGAAGGTTGTCAAGGAAGCTTCTGAATGGAACCCGTTCCTCAAAGCTGCACTTGGTGGTGTCATGGCTGCTATTGATCTGGCAAATGTATGCCCACTTACATACCTGAGGAGACATGTGGTAACAAAACAATCTTATAGACCGTGAGCAGCAACTGGGAAGATATGAAAGGCACAGTGGTGCGTATTCAAGGATTACTGCCAATCCTTGAGGCATCTGCAAAGCGCCTTGAGGGTCATAAGGATGACTTTGGCAAGGGAAACAACCTTATGACTTTTGCAATGTATGCAATACTCCCTCCCATTGCCTGTATTGCATGCTCATCCCACTCTCAGCATGATGCAGACTGAGTTGGAGAAGATTCAGGAGATGCAGTCACATGGTTTCTTCAGGCGTGTACTTCAGGGGCTGAAGGATGCAACTACTCTTCTGGGTGTTTACAAGAATATCAGTGAATCTCTTGAGCAATTCAAAGCAAGCACATCATCAATCTCATCATTTAATAGGCACTAATCAGTAACTGCAGGTCAATTTCTTAGTGGCAATTGAACATGATACAAGCACCATCAGACAGGTGATTCATTCAAACAAAAAAGCCTAGTGATGAGTGTTGACCTTGAATCAGAGAATTGAGTTGCATAAGTTGCCAATTTCTAACACAGCAGCACATCGAGCACATATTCAGTCAGGCACTGTTGACCGAAGGGCTTGTACTCCAGGTACCAGGGTTGATGTCCTTAGGGGTATTCTATCTTGGCTGCAACAGCCAGATGGTGAACCTGTCTACTGGCTTACTGGCCCAGCAGGCATAGGAAAGACAACTGTTGCTAAGACCATATGTGAGCTTGTAGATGACAGATACAATGGTGGAGATGCCAACTGGTCTATGCATCATGGCCTTGGTATGTTGAAGTTGCCTTTAGTGTCCTACTTCTGTTCTCGCCAGCTTGACAGCAGAGAGAGTGGTCTACTTGTATCTACTCTCTGTCGGCGGCTCTGTGATCACTCCTCTTCATATGCAGCTTATTTAGCAGAGGCTCTGGAAAAGGATTCAGAGCTGGCTCATGCCACTCTGGATGTTCAATTGATACAGATGCTCATACAGCCCTGGGAAGCTAGTGCCTCTGAACGTTTGGGCCTTCCACCTCTTATCATTGTTGTTGATGCTCTGGATGAGAATCAGAGTGGCTCTGTGTTTTTAAAGCATCTGCTTCATGCAGTTGGAGCTACAAGGCTGAGGGGATTGAAGTTCTTTGTTACAAGCCGGGAGGATGAACAGATATCCAGGCTTTGTAATACCCTTCCTCAAGGAACAGTACTTCATCTGCAAGATATTCAAAAACAGACTGTCCAGAATGACATTGGATTGTATTTATCAAAGAGCCTGCCTGATATTCATTCTCAGCTTCTTGAAAAGCTGACAAAACTCTCTGATGGACTTTTCATCTATGCTGCAACTGTTGTAAAAATAGTTACTGCAAATGATGCTGCTGTGGATGAGCAAGTGGGGGTTCTGCAAAAGATCATTGATAAATTAAGCAACAGTGTACAGTTGGGAGACCTGTACTTCCAGATTGTCAAGGATGCTGTCAGCCATCCTGACAAAGATTTTCAAACTTCTCGGCTTCAAGTCCTGCATACTATTCTGTGTGCAATGCACCCTATTTCAGATATGATTGTAGCCCAGCTTGCAAAGACAACAGTGGAAGTTGTGGCACTGGTTCTTAAGAAACTCCATGCTGTCATGTACAAGTCACAGGGTGGACTAATCTACATCTATCATGTCTCCTTTACAGATTGTATTCTCCAAGATCCCACAGCTGCTGAAACAGCATTTGATCTCCAGTGCAATGTGAGCTTGCATCATGCTTTCCTTGCTAGGAGGTGCTATGACATAATGGAAAGCCAGCTCTGCTTTAATATCTGTGGGCTTGAATCATCCTTTGTGAAGGATGCTGATGTTCAAGACTTACACAAGCGCATTCAAGACAAGATCAATAGCTCATTGAGATATGCAGTTCTCACATGGATGGCACATCTGAATTCAGTCACAGAGCCAGACAAGGCATTGCTGAATGATCCACAATTGTTTGTTGAAAAGCTGTTATTGTACTGGGTGGAAGTTGTAAATTTGCTGAATAGAAGGAGAGAAGGCATGCAAATGCTTGATATGTTAACAGCATGGGTGGAGAAAGTGAGTCATCACAGTTGAAGGCTGTAGGTACACAATTACTAATGCAATGTTCCTTGTAGTACACTCCAAACACCTTGGGTGTATGGGAGGAGGCATTGAAATTCTGCAAGTCATTTTTTAGTGGCTCTGCATCATCATACACTCCCCACTTGTATGTGTCTGCATTGAGCTGTTGGGATCCAAAGTCAGAAATTGCAAAAAGTTGGCACCCACAGTTTCCTCTCATTCCAAAAATCATTGGAATGTACATGTCATCACACCTAATGAGTATTCAGACCTCAAATATGGTTAATGACATAGGAATTTCACCAGATGGCAAACTGGTGGCATCAGGAACCTGTGATGGATCAGTGTGCATCTGGGATACATTGAGTGGAGACCTGGTCAAGGAGCTCAAGGGGCAAACAAATGGTGTGCAGTCTGTGGCATTCTCTTCAGATGGGAAGCAGGTGGTGTCAGGAGGCTGGGATAAGTCAGTTTGCATCTGGGATGCATTTACAGGGGATCTTGTCAACAAGCTCAATGGGCACACAGATCATGTACAGTCCGTGGCATTCTCTCCTGATGGGAAGCAGGTGGTGTCAGGCAGCAGTGATAAGTCAGTGTGCATATGGGATGCATTGACTGGAGACCTGGTCAGGGAGCTCAAGGGGCACACAAATTCTGTGCAGTCTGTGGCCTTCTCTCCAGATGGGAAACAGGTGGTGTCAGGCAGCAGTGTGGACTACATTTCAGATGGGAAGAAGGTGGTGTTAGGCAGCAGTGATAAATCAGTTTGCATCTGGGATGCATTGACTGGAGACCTTGTCAAGAAGCTCAAGGGTCATACAGTGCAATCTGTGGAATTCTCTCCTGATGGGAAACAGGTGGTGTCAGGAAGTGATGACCAATCAGTGTACATCTGGAATGCATTGACTGGAGACCTGGTCAGGGAGCTCAATGGACACACAGGTTCTGTTTGGTCTGTGGCATTCTCTCCAGATGGAAAGCAGGTGGTTTCAGGCAGCAGTGATAAGTCAGTGTGCATCTGGGATGCATTGACTGGAGACCTTGTCAAGAAGCTCAAGGGTCATACATCTTTTGTCAAGTCTGTGGCATTCTCTCCTGATGGGAAACAGGTGGTGTCAGGAAGCTTTGACCAATCAGTGCACATCTGGGATGCATTGACTGGAGACCATGTCAAGGATCTCAAAGGGAATACAGATTTGGTGCAGTCTGTAGTATTCTCTCCAGATGGGAAACAGGTGGTGTCAGGAAGTGTTGACCAGTCAGTGTGCATTTTGGATGCATTGACTGGAGGCCTTGTGAAGAATCTCAAGGGGCACACATATTCAGTGCAGTCTGTGGCATTCTCTCCAGATGGGAAGCAGGTGGTGTCAGCAAGCCATAATGAAGTGTGCATATGGGATGCATTGACTGGAGACCTTGTCAAAGAGCTCAGGGGGCACACAAAGTGGGTGAGGTCTGTGGCATTCTCTCCAGATGGGAAACAGGTGTCAGGCGGCAGTGATAAGTCAGTATGCATCTGGGATGCATTGACTGGAGACCTGGTCTGGGAGCTCAATGGACACACAGATTTTGTGTGGTCTGTGGCATTCTCTCCAGATGGAAAGCAGGTGGTGTCAGGCAGCAGTCATAAGTCAGTGTGCATCTGGGATGCATTGACTGGAGACCTGGTTAGGGAGCTCAAGGGGAACACAGATTCTGTTCAGCCTATGGCCTTCTCTCCAGATGGGAAGCAGGTGGTGTCAGGAAGCCATGACCACTCAGTGTGCATCTGGGATGCATTGACTGGAGACCTGATCAAGGAGCTCAAGGGGTACACAGGTTGGGTGCGGTCTGTGGCCTTCTCTCCAGATGGGAAGCAGGTGGTGTCAGCAAGTGATCACCAATTGGTGTGCATCTGGGATACATTGACTGGAGACCTTGTCAAGAAGCTTGAGGGCCATTCACTTTTTGTTGTTTCTGTGGCATTCTCTCCTGATGGGAAACAGGTGGTGTCAGGTGGCAATGACAATTTAGTGTGCATTTGGGATGCATTTACAGGGGACCTTGTTAAGGAGCTCAATGGGCACAAAGATTGTGTACACTCTGTGGCATTCTCTCCTGATGGAAAGCAGGTGGTGTCAGGAAGTGCAGACCAATCAGTGCGCATATGGGATGCATTGACTGGAGATCTTTTCAAGGTACATAATGGGCCCACACATTCTATGTGGTCAGTGGCATTCTCTTCAGATGGGAAACAGGTGTTAGGAAGCAATGGCCAATTAGTGCACATCTGGGGTACACTGACTGGAGACCTTGTCAAGGAGCTTAAGGGCCATACATTTTTGGTGCAGTCTGTGGCCTTCTCTCCAGATGGGAAGCAGGTGGTGTCAGAAAGCTTTGATGGGTTGGTGCGCATATGGGATGCATTGACTGGAGACCTTGTCAAGGAGCTCAAGGGCCATAGATCTTTGGCCAAGTCTGTGGCATTCTCTCCAGATGGGATGCAGGTGGTGTCAGGAAGCCATGGCCAATCATTGTGCATTTGGGATGCATTGACTGGAGACCTGGTCAAGGAGCTCAAGGGGCTCACAGATTGTGTGCTATCTGTGGCCTTCTCACCAGATGGGAAGCAAGTAGTGTCAGGAAGTGATCACCCATTGGTGTGCATCTGGGATGTATTTACAGGGGATCTTGTCAAGGAGCTCACAGGACACACAGGTTGGGTGCATTCTGTGGCATTTTCTCCAGATGGGAAGCAGGTAGTGTCAGGAAGTAATGACCAATTAGTGTGTATATGGGATGCATTGAGTGGAGACCTTGTGAAGGAGCTCAAGGGGCACACAGGTTGGGTGTGGTCTGTGGCATTCTCTCCTGATGGAAAGCAGGTAGTCTCAGGAAATGATGACCAATCAGTGCACATCTGGGATACATTGACTGGAGGCCTTATCAAGGACCTCAAGGGACACACAGATTCTGTGCTATCTGTGAGCTTCTCTCCTGATGGGAAACAGGTGTTGTCAGGAAGCCGTGACCAATCAGTGCGCATTTGGGATGCATTCACTGGAGACCTCGTCAAGGAGTATAATAGGCCCACAGATTCTGTGTGGTCTGTGGCATTCTCTCCAGATGGAAAGCAGGTGGTGTCAGGAAGTGAAGACCAATCAGTGCGCATATGGGATGCCTTGACTGGAGACCTTGTTAAGGAGCTCAAGGGCCATACATATTTGGTGGGGTCTGTGGCATTCTCTCCAGATGGGAAACAGGTGGTATCAGGAAGCCATGACCAATCAGTGTGCATCTGGGATGCATTGACTGGAGACCTTATCAAGGAGCTCAAGGGGCACACAGATTCTGTGCTATCTGTGACCTTTTCACCAGATGGGAAACAGGTGGTGTCGGGAAGCCATGACCAATCAGTGCGCATCTGGGATGCATTCACTGGGGGCCTTGTCAAGGGTCTCAATAGGCACACAGATTCTGTGCGGTCTGTAGCCTTCTCTCCAGATGGGAAGCAGGTGGTGTCAGGAAGTGATGATCACTTAGTGTGCATCTGGGATGCATTCACTGGAGACCTTGTCAAGGTGCTCAATAGGCACACAGATTCTGTGTGGTCTGTGGCCTTCTCTCCTGATGGGAAACAGGTAGTCTCAGGAAGTGATGACCAATTATTGTGTATCTGGGATGCATTAACTGGAGACCTTGTCAAAGAGCTCAAAGGGTGCACAGATTTGGTGTGGTCTGTCACATTTTTTCCAGCAGGAAAGCATATAGTGTCAGGAAGTGATGACCAAATAATACAGGCTTGGGATGCATTGACTACAAACCTTGTCAAAGTGGTCAAGGGGCAATCTTTGGCAGGCAGTACTCATAAAACATTCATTTTAAAGACCATTAAAAATGCTTCTGATGTTCATCTGTGGTCATTCAACCACCATACAGGTTGGATCTCCTCACAATCTAAACAATTACTCTTGTGGCTGCCAGAACAGATGCACTCAGCAATTTATACACCTAGCACCAGATTAATTATATCTTCTCAGCCCACTACCCATGTAGTTGTTGATTCCAGATTCCTTGGTAGCAGCTGGGATAAAATCTTCCCCTTCAATATCTTTTGTTGAATTTCTATAGCTGTCATGTACTTATCTGGATGTAGTATGTATAGCTCTAAGAACTTTACTTGTTGGGTAACACTTCAGTCACCCCCTATCTGACTACTCTTTGTAATACCAAAAATATAAATAAATAAGCCCTTGTCTAGACAGACCCCACTGGACTCCAGTGGACTCCACCTAGACTATGCACAGACAAATTTGTCTTGGAGGCACAAATTTTCAACTCAAAGCATTGCACACAAGACCTCAGGACAGCAAGGGGATCAAACTAACAATATAACAATTGAACTATGCAGGCAATGTATTCAAATAAACTAATACATATAACTATTTAATAATATATTATACAATTGAAAAAAGGAAATTGACCCCCCCCCCTCCTCTGCCATGTGGGTGTTGGTGATGAGATGATGGGTGAAACAGGCCCTGTGTACATAAACCTTAGTTTACTTACACTGAAACCTATAGGCAATGCCTCCCCCCCCAAGTGAAATACAGTGTGATGAACCTAGTAGAAGTGTGAGCTGGTGGCCAGATGAGACCAATAGACACAGATGTCAATTGGCAATTGATGCAAGTGAAAACACGAGGTGTGAGCTTGACTGATCTCCATGGGAACATGTGTTTGCCACATGGTGAGAGGTATATAGTTAGAGCATGTACATCTTGTTCTGTGCATGTTTACATGGCACTGCTCAGCACACAAGTACTTATGGGAAACCTTTGCTTTGCCCTATCCTGTTTGGTCCCACCACCAAAATTCATCAGCAATATAGAAATTGAGATAGTTGCACAAGGCACTGAGACAGTGAATTGATGGCCCAGGCCCTGTGATCAGAGATCAATCACTGAAATGAAACACATACTACCTGTGGCTCAGATTTGAAGCAAACATTTGATATAGTGTCTCTTTGTTCCACAGACAAGGAACACACTTTCTATACATTTTCCTACAAACAAGGAACTACCAGGAAGTCCCTGGCCAAGTTTGAGAAAGAATGGATTGATGAAGCACTTTCTGGGCAAAAGATATTCCTGGTGGCAGCATGTGGCACCTGACTGCATGGAAATTCTTTGACCATTCAATTGTAGGAACAATTGACTGCATGCAACTATGTGATTTTCAATAAAAATGGCATGGTCTGTGCACTGCTCTCAGGGTAGAAAAGGTACAGTTAAATAAGTAGGCAGGCAAGTAATCTATAGATGAGATTCAGAGTTTACCAGGGAGTAAACTGCTTAGGCTCTATTTAGTGCCCCATTTAGTGTGATTTTTCTAATTTTGTTAGATTAAGCTAGCTAGAAAGAAGTCATGAATGACTGTGACTATATTTTAGTCACAGATCATAACAGCCATAACACTGATGTGATGAGATCAAGATCTTCTTATTGTACACTCATGGTCAATATCAACTTGAATTACAACATACCTCTGCATCCATTGAGCCTTCAGGTTTGGAAGGAGAAACCCAAACAAGCTGCTATTTTTCTTGCAATTGTTACAGGCGCTGCATGTTGCGGGTGTGTGATGGGGAGTGCCACAGCCCGTCGGCGCCACACATGCGGACACCGGAAGTGAGCTTTTGTCACATGATTAGTATATTATTTTCGTTGCATGGGGCCACGGTTTCCTTAGTCTAATCCACTACTGAACCCG